>BLKR01009856.1:0-83064 GCA_011170035.1 Teleogryllus occipitalis | reverse complement strand
AAATATTGGGAAAATAATTCAAACTTTTCCTCTGGACAAAGATATTAACTTATATGTTGCAAAAAATGAAAATTGTAGTCCAATGCCACACGTAAAACTCACTACCAATTAACGCAAAATAGAGGCGTTATAACGTAATGATTAGTACAGAATGTATTAATCACACTATTACGACTGAAACACAAGAAAACCTTATGTGGATTAGAAACAAATAAAAACAATATCTTATTTCTATTTTTAAAATTGAGAATTGAGTACGTTAATTCAGACGTAAAAAGACGTGAATGAAAAAAAATAAGGTTGACACAATATGGAAGCGAAATATTGCATTTAAAGTGTACATAATGTAATGGAGAGTAAAATCTTTACGAAGAGAATGTGTGTTTACACCAACCCCAAAAACCCCAATTGCATTGTTGACTTATCACATGATTTGTTTTAAATAAATCCAAAAATAGCTTATTATGGAGAAATCAGAGAAAGACAGGAAGCAGAAAGGAACTCAGGAAAAATAGAAAAAGTAAAAAAGTTTCTGAGTGACAATGCAGTATTAAAATATAAGTACGGACAAAAGGAAGAAGAGAGCAACAGAGAGAAAGAATTATGTATTAGGAAGCCGAAAAAGATAAAAATCTCCTAAATCTGCTGTTTTAAGCGATCGCACGATTTGTTCACCAAAGTCAAAGAAAACAGAAAAGTATGTAAAAGACATGTATGAAAATTATTCATCTTATTGATTTATATATTTTAAATTTATTCACGTTGTGTATAATGCTTTTTATTCCCAAAACGCGAGTTTCCACTTACAAAATAAGGGAAGTGTTCTTAAGTATAAGCATTGCGTTTATTACGCACACGACTCAGTCCGAGACAGTAAGTGTTCAGTTTTCTTTCCATGTTTTCTTTGTCTTCCATGAAGTCTTTCCATTACCGCACTTTTGTAACTAAAATGTACATTGATATATAATTTTAGCCACATTCTTTTTGATACCCTAAAAACGAATGTTTTGCACAACGGTTGACCTCCTCATGTCCATAGGTAGCTGATCAATATCATACCTAGATACATAGATCACTCGGCTCTATTTTGCCCAGGTATCTCTTATTTACAGGTAATCTTGATATCAATGAATGCATTCAAAACTTTAAACACAGATGCAAGAATACGTTACCTTTAATGATAGAAAAATGAATATGTGAATTTAATTATAAAGGTTTGGAAATGAATCGATTTTTCAAATAAACTATTAAAAATAACTGATCCAAACTTTTCTATGCGAATCCAAATTAATTTATTGAAGATTTGTGAAAATATAGGGAGTACATTTGGCAATGAGCTGCACAGCTCAAGAGTCTACAAAAATAGTGTGTTCCAGCACGCAGTATCGTAAAACGGGGTAAAGTGGATCAAAATGTGATATTTTCTTTAGAAACGAGGAATTTATTAATTAATGTGAATCAACAAAAACCTTTCTTTTGTTCATATACGATCCTCATGATGTCACTAATGTTATTAATTTTTTAATGCCTGGATTGCAAAAAAAATTATGAAAAAAGTAATGGTACAATAATGTCATTAAAATAGTTTTAATATGACAGTTACAACTAAAACTACTTGTAAATTACTATTTTATGACATTAAGAGGACTTTCTAAAAACCAAAAATTTGGTAATATAATCACAATACATATCCAATTACCATTTATTCTACATGGTCTCAGTTAATGTTCGAGAATCAGCCTTTTTTCAAATCCTTCGTCTCTACATTAAAACGACAATTGCCAACAAAATCGTTTGAAATTTTCGAACACTTGGATACACAAAGTGCGTCTCCTTTGTGTCGTTCATTTACCCCAAAACACTTATCACAGCAGCGGTTTCAGCAGACACTATATTTTTTCTACAGAAAACATTCCTTTTATTTGTATTCAAAGAAACGAAAGCATGGCCTCCTTTGTTGTAATGGATCACTAAAGCTTTATCTTCCGAGACATTCCCAATAACAGTATCATGAATTAATCATGACATTTGCCGAGTCTCCACAATGGTTACTTTCCTGGTTCAATTTTTAATAGTTTACAAGCGCTACGAGAGCTTCCATTTCAACGGGTTTACTGTATGTGTTCTATTAGGAACTCTGTCCAATACTGCTGCATATCTATATCAGAAATTCAGTGTTCGTCATTAAATGAACTGCTTGATATTGTTTTTACTTCTTGACATATAAATGCTTTATTATAGTTTATTTTTCATTCTATACTACACATCTTTAAAAATTTCAGGACGTGATGGCTTTAGCGTTGAAATGACAAGCAAGTCATATTTGACACAATAACTTAGAAGCGCCTAACTTGAAAAACCTAACTTGTTGTGTCGCACATCTCGCAGATTCTATATTGTTTTGATGAAAATTGTATTGATTTTTTTACAAAAATCCATGTAATTGTTTACCTTTGGGGGACAATAACTGCAATTATGTTGTCGTTGAAGACACAAATTTCGAAAGGCAGTATAAGAAAATTAAGGCGGTGGTCAGTCGCTACTTCCATGTCCCGTACGTGTTTACGCACATATATACAAATGTAGGAGTCACAGCATAAGACCCAGCAAACGTAGCAGTCTCAGCATAACACTCTACGTTTGCGACGCCTCGACTTTTTGGGGTCTCTGTCTCATCACTTAGATCAGAGTGTTATAGTAAAAGAGTGTGTCTTTGGCCCTCTATGCATCGTATGATCCTCTTTACGGTAGGAAAAACCTCCTTTTGGGTTGCCACGGAGAAAATTTCTTAACAGAAGGTGAGGTCGAGAAGTAAATTTTACAAAACTAATCAGTGAAAACTTTAAAAATTTGTGTACAAGAAAGTAACTAAATGGCCTAGTCCAGTCTTTAATCAAGGCTGGAAGGAGATCCATCATTTCGTATTCAGTGCCTGAGGGAAAACTGAAAACAGAATAAATTTCGAAAGCAAGCGATTGAATAATTGTAAATGAATTTTCGATTTCGAAAATAATATGCACCATAATTTATTTTTTTGTATACCAGAATTATAAACTACCTTTTCTGTTGCAATAAATCGTTCATAAAAGGGAATTTTACCGCACAAATGATGACGTATTAGCATTTTACGGCACTAATGATTGCGTCATCACACATTCAGCCAATCACAGCGAGAGAAACGCGGAGGTAGCAGTAAACGGAACAATCGACCACAGTTTTCTCGCACACATGTCAAATATCTGAGTAGTCATAAGAAAGTAGTTTCGCAAAATTGAGTTTAATTCTCTTATAAATTTATAATGCTATTATACAAACAAATAGCGTATGCAACTCGTTTGTAATGTTGTTTTATTGCATTTTACAATTTCAAACTCGCTCCTAACGTCTCTCGTTTTCAAAACATGTACTCTTGCAACAAAGCATACAATTATAAACTAATTGCATAAACTACTATTACAATACTAGGGCAGGTTGTAGGTTGCTAATCTTCATGGGTACATTAATGTTAAATGACAAATGTGAGTGCGTTATATTTATATTCTAATTCTTGAATTAAGAAAAAAGTTGATGTGTATTTTTGTGCAAATGATATGTTAGTCATCATTTACAGATATATTCCAATTATCTATTTTGATAGTATATACTATCAAATTTTCACCTCAAATAAGTTGAAAGTTCTACTAGGTCTCGTGCACCTGAACGAATTTGCGGCATAAGCGAATGTAGGAGAATTGAGCTGAGCTAGTACCCGTAAAGCGCGCTGCTTTGTGACTGGTGTTGACAACAATTAATTATGAATTGCGGGTTCTATTATTTATGTGCGATTACGTAAAATAGATTTGGAATTCTCATTACTTCAGAACTTCTACTTTGACAATTGGAAAATACCTTAATGGAAGCCTTATATATTACTGATGTGAACGAAACAACGCAAAAAAAAAGCTTCTTCGCCATGAGAAACGTCGCAGACTGGCGGCCGAAATGTTGGCAGTTGAACCTAATGTTGGCAGTTGAACCTAGGACGCGGCGTCTCCCGGACAGCCAAATAGCTGCTGACTCCGACCACGGAAGCCTACGCTCTCAACTCTAAAACATAACCATACGGACTGCGATTCAAGGGACGGAAGTGTAAGTGAATATTTCCTGTGCTTTTGCGTTTATATTGAGCTGAGTGTGGAGGAGATAATATTGAAATCTACACATATGTCATTAAAAATATTTCGAAAAATGCTGTTTAATTCAGAAAAATATAGAATTAAGGATTATTATGAACAAATTAGAAACACATAATTATCTCAATGCACATAAGTGTTAATGTGGTGAAAGACAAATACTTAAGTCATAATTAGTTGCACTAAATTATGAACACACTTTACCAGAGGAGATGCAAACGTTTTTTAGACTATAATTAATGTAAATAAAGAACAGAAAATTTCACTAAAAATATATTCCGAAAATCAGTCTCAATGTAAGGGATATAAAGAGAAAACAAAGTACACAAAATCAGCGAGTAACAACACTAATGACATTAATAATCATAAAATTATAACATTAAGGACAGGATCGAATAAAGCTGTCAAAATCGTTTTTGATGATTAGGATCTGGATTTTTAGGATTTTACAAACGTTATTATAAGTTTTTATATGTTCTTTTGTGTTAGTATCATGCAGAACAATATTTTAAATTAATAATATTTAATATTATAACTCATTTAAGTCATTGTTTTTCCTTTGAACTTCAGCAAAGTTCTCCTTGAAAGAGCACATAAAATTGAAGAACAATTTTTCAACATCTTAAATTTACCATAGAAACATAGCATTAAAACAAAAAACAAAAAAATAAATTGAAACTACACTCTTGCAATGAGCAACCATGTATAATAATAAAATATCTAATGTGATGCACAATAAATCCTTCACATTGGAACAGAGAATACATACATACAGTCTCTGGTATTTCCATGAAACACCTTAAAAAATGGTGGTCACTTTGTTTAGTAGAACACCTGCTCATCCTAATTTTTATCATGAAATTATTAATATTATTCTAATTATTTACAATAAATTCAGCAACATTAATCATCAATAGCATTTGTCGCTGAATTCACACCACCGTAAAATTCCGATCAACCGAAATGAGTTTTCTTAGGCCAACTTTGCATATGTTTTTAAGAAATCCCGATTTAGACATTTTTAGAATCGTAACTCATTTTAGTCTTTTTTAGGATCTTAAGGATTCAAGAATTTGGCATATGAATGGTAGGATCGGATATGTATATTAAAATAATGACGTTAATTTGTGAGGAACAAAACAGGTTCTTACCTAAGAATCTGGGCCCTAATGATGATTAATATCATCCTCAATGAAGAATGAGAGATATGGGGAAGAAAGAGCTTTGGCAGAATATTGTAATAATTGTAAATATATGGTAACGTAGGTTAAACAATCATTCATGAAAAATATGAAGGTATTATGCTGCAGCCTTTAGTGCCTGAAAACGTAAACACATTTTACTCATAAATTATAAATTATTATTACTAAATTCAAAGACACTTTTGAAAATGATTCATAAGTTTTAAACATTCCTTAGGAGAATGTAACACTATGCCTTTTGGTAAAGTAGCAGAAAGTTAAAAAAGAATTGTATGGTAGCATTCTCACAATATCGTTCCACGTACTCTGTCTCAATGTTAAATAAATCTTACTTTAGTGGCTTCTATGCACAGATGTGAAGAAGCGATGAACAACTTCTTGTAACTGAAATATTGTGTTGAATTTATTCAAATATTCGATTACAAACACTTACTGGGAGTATCATATAGAGAAATTTATTCTACAATTGGGCTGATGATTTTAGGTGGCATAATGATAATTTAATAAATAACATAATGTTAATTTCTTAGGAAGTATGTGAGCTTCATCTTAGCGGAAATTATTGTAACAACATAATTTTCAATATTTTGACCAGAAATATAAAACATTAAATGAAATGAAACGAATGCGTATATCCCAATTTTGAAATAAAAGCAAACTATTTGAAAAATAGGAATTCCAAAGAATCAAAATTAGAGAGGAAATACTCTTCCCGCAAAAAAATATTGTCTAATGTCTTGTCTTGGTCCCCGTATAAGTATTTAATATGCGAAGTAGTTACGTTTTCTCTCTGAATACCTGCAACAGACATTAGAAAATTGAAATGAGTTCAAATTTTATTACATAAAAAACTATTCACCTGCATTTTGTTAAGAGTCATTTTTATTTAAAGGCTTTGATATAAAAAATGATTAAGTCTGGGAAAAGAAGTGTCTTTTAATTAACTGAGACTTGTGAAGAGGAATATATTAGATGTTGGATAAACTTTCGAAAAGATCTGTTTATTTTCATTTTTTGTTTCACTTTTAACATTATAATTATTTTATTTATTTCTCAACGTATTACATTTTTTGTAATATGTGTAATACATTCTCAATAACAGTGGATGCTACACGTGACGGCAAAGCACTTTATAACCGCAAATTCACTACTCCAGTCCAAATTTACTAGTATTTATTTATTTTTATAGCATTATCTGTATCTGTCTTCGACGTACAAATATTTTTTTCAAATTCAGAAATTCATTTTCTGAAAAATATTGTCCCTTTTTTTGCTTGGCATCCTTCCTTTGTCAGCGGTAATCTTCCGTTATCTTTTATTCAACAAGATATTTTTTCAAAAGGGTTTCAAATTATCTAACAAAATATAATTTTATTCTTTGTTAAAAATTTTATCTGATTTTTTTGTTTCTTGAATAGCAATTTTAGAAATATCAAATGAACAAAAGTGGCTATATACACGAAGTTGCTTTTAGGTAGTATTTAAGATTTCAATTGCTTGAGATTAATTCATTCCAGGGGTACCATCAAAGTTATGGTTACTATTTTCTTGTAAGATATTACAAATGAGACACGAAATTTGAAAATTACATTTGGATAGTCAGAGTATTACCGAAGTTTCAGGGTCCTATACATTTTTTAACCCGGCGGGTGACAGTTCATCAGCCGCAAAGACGTCGGCCAATCGAGAGCTAAAACGTCATCACGGTGACGTTACTGTGGTGACGTTTAAGCTCCCGATTGGACGAAACGGTAACAGCTGATGAACTGTCATGCGCCAGGTTACAGAAACCCAAGTATGCCCAAGTTTAATGTATGTATTTTCAACAATATATGGATCAGTAACAAGTTAGAGAAAAGAGAAAATAAACATCAATATTTCGTTTCAAATGTGTTTATTCGTTTTCTAATAACATGCAAATCACATATATCCTATATACGTGTAGGCGTTCATACGACACTTCTATACTTACAGGTTATTACTAGAGAAATAAATATATTTGAAACCAATGATTGATGTTCCTTTTTTGTCCTTTACCTAACCTGATACAGTTTTCTGTTGTTTATTTGTACATAATTCATTAGTGTATAATTCATAAGTGTAGTAATTCATAGTTCGCGTCTTCAGTTGTACATTAAAATTTCTTGTAAAACTTATATTTCTTGAAAATAAAATAGTTGCTGTAACTTTTGCAGTAACTGTCATTTGAGACAGAATGTTGGCATTACCAACCTATTATCTAAGTAGAAGACTTCTAAAAGTTCACATATATCAGTACTAGTTCAGAAATTAAGTTCTGAATGAGCTGAATGATATTAACTCGCAACCCTGCGGAAATGACATAGTATTGGTGGTAACTAAAAGAGAATAATATACTTCCGAACCTGTATTTTGGCCATTTTGAGCCCTCTGAGCAGGACATTTATTGTTAATATTAATTACACATTATTAGTATTTATTCATTTTCATGTTAATGGGTTACAAAAGAGAAAGAAAATAATTTGGTATAATTGTAAACTTGATAAAATAAGTTAATTCAAAGTTATTATGATTTTTGGGAATTGTAATATAAAACTATTCTACTTAAGTGGAACATATCATAATTTGAAAATTGCACAAGTTGTAATTTTAACATAACATTTAGGATTGATTCTTCTCATTTGAATGATTTTGAGAATTGTGTAAGTACAAAGTGTTCTATGACAATGATATGTTCAAATAAAATGCCCTGAGAACAATTCAGTATATTTTGACATTCAAAATACAGAAAAAAATAAACTTTATTTCCAGTACCATTAGCTTATTGTTAAAGCAACGTCCTCCACAATTTCAAGGCATTTTGCAGGATTCATACTTGTTGCCCCCAAAACTGTGAATAGATGTTATAATCAAATACATTGAGCAAGAATAATCGTTATGTGATAGTTTGTACATAAAGCAGGTATTAATGAAGAATTAGCTACCAATAGGAGGGTGAACAAGAAACTCCAGCGTCATTTTTACTTTCTCGCCCTTACGTCTCGTACTTCGTAAGAAGAGAATGCTACGTAATTTTGCGCCGAAACTACGAATATTTTCCTCGTTCTTTGTTTAGGTAAGGAGTTACTGCTACATCATATAGGACTTTTATTATTAGAAATTTTCTGAACTCGTAGTGATTGTTTCGTCTTCCAACACTTATCGGAAGTTCGCAAAAATATTCGAATGCGCCGCTTTACGTGATTGCTTCGAGGATACTCCAGCGTTCTTTTACAGCCACACCTGCCGTTAACCACTTTGACATCTTCTTTTAGTATTTGTCGATGTAAAGAATATAATATATAAAAAAATATTTTTTGGTTAAATTCATTTACAATAACTCTTCTCTAAATCACTTTGTGTAGAATAAGAGAAAAGGATATTAAAAAAAAAAACAGAAAGGATAATACACTTGCCAACTCAAAAAAATTAAAAAAAGGGCTTTCTCTGCTCACAATGGGGTAGTTTAAATTAATGTTAAATGAAACTAATGGAGTTTTATAATATACAATATTATTGTAAATGAATGCCGATAAAGAGACAAAGATGATCTGTAATTTGTTGTCTTAATGCTGATACGATTTATTTTTGTATTATGTTCACCTAGTCTTTGAGCTTTAGAATACATGCAAGAAGCAAGAGTAATATTTATCCGAGAGAGGCTTTCGGAGAAATCCATATGCATTAACTGTTGCTGCCAATAAGGAGCATATAAATAATCCTGGAGCAACCGGGAAGCATTACCTCTCGTCGTCAAAGTTGTAAAAATGTACGGAACCAATCGCAATATTGCTCTCGTTCGTCTCCCAGACCGCGCCCCTCCCACGTGCCCTCGATGTCACACGATAACGATCTTTATCATTGCGGACACGGATTTCCCAGTAACGGGCTCATCGTTAGTGTCTTGGTGAGGCGAAGGCTCCGTTGCCTCCGCTGCCACCGTCGCCTCCCCGCCTTCCCCACCCTTCGCCCACCCAATCGCCCCCACCTCCCCCTCCGCCCCGCCGTCGCGACGGCGCTCTGTTCGAAAAGTTATTTCGTCGCCTCTCGCTTCGCACGCTTGTTGTCCATAATATTCCGTCTAATTGATGCGATTGCTCATTATTCCATTCTGCTTGACTAAGTTCACGGACAGAATTTATCAAAAGAGCGCCTCTTTCATGTAGCGGCCGACGCTTCTCCAGCCGTGCCGGAACAAAGGTAGGGCCGGGGGCCATATTGTTTAAGCTCAAATAATTCATTTGATTTCTATCACGGTAAATTACTCGAGAGGAGGCGGCGTCGGCGGCGAGGGCGGCGGCGGGGGCGGCGGGGGCGCTGGCCGACGGCAGGCGCTCGGACGCCTCTGCCACGACGCCGGCCGGCGTCTCCCGGCGAGAGGCGTCGGGACGCCCCGCTAGACTGGCTGCCTAGCAGGCAGCCGCGCTCACGGTCGAGTCCGCCCCGCCCCGCGCGCGCACCCGCGCTCCAGCCACCCTCTCCCCCCTCCCCGCAGTTACAGGTGCCGCGGGTCCTGCGTCGGTATTGTGGTCGTTAGGCCTAAATCTTCTTTACCCGCAAGATATGAACTACGTATCAATATTGCAAACTCGATAAAGTAATAACGTTAATCGATTTAGGGCAGTATTTTCACTCAACGACTACCTATAATAGCGTATTAATATATTATTCGTGTTAGTAATAATAGTGTTAGGAATTATGGTTTATGGTGCTCAATGATGTTACAAATTTTTATGATCCTGCAGTCGGACTAGTGAAATAAATATTGATCTCACCCTGTAATAGCATTTTGTGTTAGTTACAGAACACGCATTTTGAGAACAATGAATAGTATTAATAAACTTAGATCTCTTACTCACGTTGGACGTTTCAGTAATTTAAGAAAGATTAAAGATAATGAGTGTGATTTGCCAATAATCTGTCAGTTGAAAACTTTTGAATTTATTATATTTAGTAAAAAGACAAGAGAATTCTTAAGCGCATTCCTTTTTTTATAAAATTCAACCTATCAAAATTGTTTGTGTTGTTATTAAACATTTCTAGAACTGTTTCAATATTTTCGTGCGTCCGATTGAAAAATGTGAAAACTTCAATTGAAAATTGCGATACTACGAAGTTTCTTAGTAACACCGAATATAATTAGCATATAGGAAATATTATTTGCCAAATCCATTCACCAATTAACGACTGAACTTTGTTGTACTTAAAAACCTGCACAAATTTCTTACCAGACACATAATTATTTCAATATCTTTCTTTCCGGTATTTACATCAGTTATTAACATTATCATTATTACATAAGACTATCAATACCTTTCTACTGGAACTCGTTATATGTTAAGTATGCAGATAATTTATTTCTTTTTAAAACCATTGTTAGAAATATAGATTTAGAGATAGGAAAAAATTTTTCAAATTGTAGTTATCCTTCCACCAAACCCAGAGGTAATAATGAGTCGTGAATTGTATTACAACCCGTTAATAATAATAATAGTAATAATAATAATAGTAATAATAATAATAATAATAATAATAATAATAATAATAATTATTATTATTATTATTATTATTATTATAAATATAATAATCGAATTATACGTATTAATTGACTTCTTCTTCTTCTTCTTCTGCACTTCATGGATTAGGCTTGAGCCTGTTCCGTCTTCACAAGTTTTCCTTCCATCGTTTTTTGGGTCTGCCCACGTCTCTTCGTCTATGCGGTTGATACAGTAATGCTAATTTAGGTAGTCTTGTATTATCCATCCTTTGTGTATGTTCATACCAGTTGTTTCGGTATTTGGTTATTTTACTTCCAATTTCTTCGGCATGTAGTTTTTCCCTAATCTTCTCGTTACGAATATGATTAATTATTGTATTAGTATTAATTGACATGGGTAATTATTAACGAATATGCTGATACGAAAAGCATATTCAAATCCGCATGTCAAAATCAGTAATGATTTACCTCCTTGCTTACATTTTTGTAATTTTACAATTTTTTATTTAAACCAGTAACGTTTACACTCTGCTCTTTTAAAAAATTCAGTAAATGATTTCAAATGACAACAATAACGTTTTCAGTAGTTACATATTAAGTTTAATTAGTGATTACATTAATCGTTTTAGTAGTTCCGAGATCTTTTCGCATATCAGTCTGTACGTGTTCACTACAGTCAAGAACGTTTACTGATAGGTAGATTCTATGTTCACTTCATTTCTTCAGATACTCTTGCCTTATTTTTGTGATATCTTCCGCAATGAATGTGATATTTATATCTTCATAATATATTTTGTTAGTTACGAACCGCGGTGTTCCCCATAACTTTCTTAAGGTTGTAGTTTCTATTCTTCTGGGAATCTCAATGTTTGATTCACTGACGGAACCTCATACGTCTGTATCGTAGTTTCATGTAGATTTTGTGAAAGTTTTCTTTAGCAGTATTTTGTTACACAGAAAGAGAGGGAGGCAGGGACACGACAATTTTCGTTCTTTCAGACAGGCTGCTTTTCGATTTTAATTATGTGAGTATTCCATGTAAAATGGTTGACCAAGTATAACCCAAAATATTTGATAGTTGTAGAGTGGATAAGCTTTGTGTTATTGATTATGACTTTTGGGATCTGTAATCTTTTTAATGGGAATATATGTTTGGATTTAATTGCATTGCAATTAAAATATATTCAAGACATTTCCGAAATGTGGAGAAAATATTTTTTTACAAATAAGAAATATAATAACAAGAACTGCTTATGACATGTCACCAGCAATACGTCTGATATCCAACTATAATAACATTACTCATCACCAAGAATCTCTCCAGCCGTTTCTCCGTGCAAAAAAAACCTCCTTTGACCATATGGAACGAAATCTCAAGTACAAAATTTACGAGACATTTTCATAATGGAAAAATAAATGTACGAAAACTCCAACAACTACGAGAATTTTCTGCATGTACGTGCACGTTTATGTATGTATGTGTGAGCGTGCGTATGTGTGCGTGTGTGTGTGTGCGTGTGTGTGTGTGTGAGGGGAGTGGAGGTGTGTTGAAATGTGTGATAGTGAATGGGTGGGTCGGTGACGGCTGCAGTGGCGGTGGCGTCGGAGTTGCAGCCGCAGTGGCAACGGGGCATATACAGGAGGCAGCTCGCGCGCAGATCCGCAGATAAGACCAGAGGACTCAGGCGACAGGCATCTCGCGCTCGGCCCTCGCAGCTGCGGACGCATCCTCGCAGAGCCAACACAACACGGCACGGCGGCGGCGGCGGCGGCGGCGGCTTCACCCGACGCAACACTCGCTCCGCGCCCGCAGCCCGAGGACGCGACATCGGTTCGCAGAACAGAAGGGCGATAAAATTAGCTCCTTCCCGCAGCAAAACGGACAAAAACCTCGCAAGGGTGGAAACTTAATTTACGGCCCCGGTGTTGGTAGGAATAACAAAACCGATGTACTTTCTACGTGACGCTGTGGCGCAGTCGGTCTTCTCTGGCCTTTTCCTAATGAGCCGCTGCCGCCGCCGCAGCGCTGCCGGCCCGCCCGCCTGCCCGCGCGGCAAGAGCCACATGGATTCGCTCGTCCTGTTCGTTTTCTGCCATCCGCGTGGCGCTGCCCGCCTCCACAAAAGCCTTGTGCTCTGGTGGAGGACTATTATGTGTTTGAGATATTTTTTCTTCGGTTTGGTGTTATTCCTAGGGCACAATCCTATCCATAGAACACGTTTCCATTAAGGAATAGTGTCTTCATCTACTCTACTTCACTTTAGGTGTACTGCGATTTCGGAATATGAAGAAGGTATAACAGACATTTTTCTCTTACAAAATAGCCCTTTGGTACATGACAAAGAAAATGTTTGAAACTTTTCATCAAAATATATTTTTTAATAAAAAATATATGTATTTAATGTTGTTAAGTATAGATCTGAAATTCATAAAGTTATTTTCTTTCTCCCTCTCTTCAAAATGCTTATTTTTATTCCAATCGTGTTGTTTTATAAAGTTTGTGGAGGTCAGGGTTTCGTTTCCGTTGTATGAATGCTCGTCACATAGAGCAAACAACACTACGGGCTCGTAACGTTCACTCATTCAAATTACAAAATTGTACGTAAATACACCAGCTGTGATAACTGTGACTGATTTCAATAGCTTTAAACCTTACGACTTTGGATTTTCAGTGTGTCTACTACAAAAACATGTGTGTCTACGATATTCGTTCACCATCTGTGTTATTTTCTCTTCAGACTTTCGACTAATCATTCAGATTAATTCGCTGGTAATGTTTATAAAATCTTGTAAAAATGCAATTCTATACTACTTGACACTGCCACTTGCACATATCTATTTTAAATTGGGAATACTCGCCATGAACCAGATGATATCAAGTTATCAAATAATGAATTCATTGTATAAACATTAATCGTTTAAAATAATCATTCAAAATATTATTAGTTTATTTCAAATCATTACAGGCTCAGAAAAAAATTGACTCGCAATACAAATAATGTGGGCTACTAATTGGGACTACAGAAGATACTCCAAAGTGTAGTTATTAAAGCCTTATTTTTCAAGTCTGTCACGTGTAGTTACCCAGAAGATATTCACTGAAATCATCAGTTGCCGATCCAATCACTTCAGTTGTTGATCTATTAACTTTCATTCGTAATAATTCACAATTTCATGGAGGTGTAAAACAGTTTACTTTCCGTCTCAGAGGTCAGACATTCATGTCAGCCAGAAGGATTCGAGGAGCGTGAAAAGGCGAGAAGCAGTCTCGTTGTCGGCAGCCTGCCCGGGTCGACCGTTGACCCGGGAAGGGCACCCAACTCGCGGAACAGGCTCCACGCCCTTGACCACACGGTAGCCCGGGAACTTCCCCTTGGGGGGAGCAGCCTCCGAGACGGGCCCTAAGGAATCGCGTGTCTTGTGACCCGGCTGCCCTCTCGGCACCCTTGCTTTCGAGGGGCACGTTCCAGCGAGTCAGGGGCCTGCGCGAAGGGTTTGGAACGCGCGATATCTTTAGCAAACACTGGTGTCTTCGTGACGACGAGCGAAAAGATTTTACAAGCACAACCCGAAATGAATTTCAAGTTTGGAATTCAATATTCCTACCTGATCTATTTAGCCTACAATCGTTTTAAGTGCATGGTAGAAAAACACATTATTATACCTATAATACGTTTCGTATATTTCTCGGAAGATATATTGTTTGAGGATGAAATCGACGGGGCACAAAAAATTAAGAAATATTCAGAAAACAAATTATTTTAACTAGGACAAAATGCATAAATTTCACGAAAAAGTCACCTATTTGTTATGGACCACGAAATACATGGCCTCGCTCAATCAACCAGATTTAATGTAACTTGCATGTGCATTGCAGCTGTAATCTCTTGCAAAATGAATATTTTCGATATATATAACTTTTAATGTGGTTTTACGAAATGTCAAATGTTTAATAAGTCTTTCATGTTTAATTATGTCATTCAGTTGTTATCTAAGAATGTTGTGTGTATGTCTTCGCACATCAATTTAATATTTAGAAATTAGAGACGAGTATATTCTTTACACAGCATTAAAAGAGGAAATTCCGAACTTCTGCTGTAAAAACATGGATGCAAACAGTATTTGTACAAAATCATCAAATTATGTAAGGGTGTTTTAGCGTTCTGGTTTATTCTAGTCTAGTCTGGCTAGTGAAATTATCAAAAACAATGTCTTAAACAATCGTGCAGAACAGTATACTTTAGCTAATTTCTTCCTAATTTTTCTTTTTCTTGATCCCTTCTGAGCATCTTTACTCTTTTCTTTCACTTTTATGCATTTTCTTTTCTGTATTGTTAGTATTTCAAGCCGTCACCCTCATTAAGGTTTTCTCAATCTGACATTCGCATTCCAAAGCTATTCTATTTGAAGAACACTGATAGTTTATTAGAGATTCCGTGTGTGGCAACTGCTAAGGTCACAAGTCCCGTAAGTATAGTGCATGCTTTCATCGCAGGAGGTGGCGGTGATCGCATGTTGGATGTTCGATGGCGAGACCCGGCGCCGACCAGTCGACTCGTCGGCTTCCTAGTTTTCCGCAACCGCGTATCTCCCACCAGCTGGGCACCGCTCTAGCAGGGACAATCTCTAAACTTCCGACAAGTCTCGTTAACGGGGGAGTTGCATTAAGAAAATAAAGGAAATATGTGTATATTTAAGAATTAATGATTAAGCAATATATTACTTATATTTTGTCTACATTCGTGTTAAAAATCATCAAGTTGTGAAGATGAGTTGAGAATGTGAAGCACGGTAATATATTTTGACCATCCACCACTAAATTTTCTGTACTTGCGGTCCTTTCCGGGAGACTCACTGATGGCAAAGTTATTTTTTGAAGAACTAATTCATCTAGTACCACCTACTTTATTATGTTACTCCGAATTCAGAACTGTTCTCTACATTGAAAAATAATAAACCAAGTTCGCGATGTGTTTATGTGTTGTTCTATCTGTAAGAGATTTTTCTCGAATCTGTTACGCATGTGGAGAAGGTTTCCAACTGTTTTGGTAAACAAGTTCTAGCCATTGTGCTGAATCATATTCAAACCACAAAAAATGAAACGTAATTGCCATTGGATCCTGTATCTTTCCTATGTAGCATTAAATTGAGTCATTTCTTTCTTCATACCTTAATTAGTTTTGAAGTTTCTATTTAAATGTTCTTATTTTCCTCGAATTCCTTTGTTGAATCTGAGATGGTCACGAGAAGAAACAATACCTTTTGTTAATAGAGACTTTCGTTAATTCCTTTAAGTGTGAACGAGTCTTCGTAGGCTGCTTCCAAATTGTATCTTTCCCTTCTTTCCTAAATGCGACTGAGAGCAAGAAAGGAAAAAGGTTTACGTAAAAATGCTCGCATTCTTTTGATGAAGTTCTCTAACATCAATATAAAGTCGTAAAGAAACTATTTTCAGATTCGTGACTCTCAAGAGTAATATTATGAATGGAATATTTGTTTCAAGTACGTGTTGAATACAAATTCGTAATTGAAATAATATTATTACACTCGCAGTATTTTATGAAATGTCTATTGTTTGCAAGGTACATATTTTTTTCTATTTCAGATATATTTGAGATTTTTTTCTTTTCAAAGAATCATTAAGAATTGTTTGATGGCAAAATATTGGAGATTTCTGTGTTATGAAAATTATAAAGGAAAAAAAAATTAAAAATTCCCTTTAACGTAATTATGTAATTTTGTGTGATGAACTTTCGTAAATGGAGCGTGGGAATCCCGCAAAATAATTAGGCCGAAGATAGCCATAAATGCAACAAGATGAAATGAATGTTTTTATTACCTCTTCCTTCGATTCGGCAATTGTGTCTAACAGAAAATAGCTACTGAAATTCGTGAATAGACGATGAGATAATGTAAAACAATGAAATATTGACGGAAGAAGTAAAGAAAAATAAGCATGTTTGCACTAAATATAAATTAGATGAAAGCAAGTCCCAGAATTCCTTGGGTAAAACTGATATTAGAGACAGGGTTAAGAGCGTATTTTTCAAATGAATTCTGTCTGAATACAACTGTAGACATATCTTTCTTTCAGGGTTCATAGATTTAGATTAAAACCCATTACCGAAGTATTTCGTTTCTATTATACCTGGCACGTGTGATTTATTTTATCCCTTGTTATATGGTTGCTCCTTAAATATAATCCAGAAAAATCTAGAAAAGTACTTAATTTTGTCGTCAATTTTTGTACACATTCTATCTGTCTGAAAATAAGGAATATATTCTGTATTATTGAAAATTTAGATGTTTCATTAACTTGCAGATAATTTTAACAACTTTTAAAATTTTATGGAAACTGAGGAGCCAGATTATGACTCAAGAAAAAATTGATTTCCCTATTTTTAAGGCTGCCCCACTCTTGAGGTAGTAACCCTAAGCATGAAGCTCTAGACACTTCTATTACACACTTCTAGGCTCTAGACAGTTCTATGACACTTTTTCGACAAAAAATAAGAGTCTACTAACAAACTCGCCGTATCGAATATTACATCTTGTGAGTTTATTCTGGTGCTGAAATAACAAATGACAGTGTACTACAGGGTCATTTCTTCCGTACTTGTGATGAGGAATGTCGAATTGAAACCTATATCACCTTATTTCTCAGCATGCTCTCGTCAAGCCCTCCGTGTATTCTAATAAGTAATTCTCATCTCTTTTCTTTTATGGTTTTTTTATAGAATTGTAGCAAATTTCTTGGTCTAGCTAAACTGATGGTCTCTCTCTTGTTTACTGCTAGTAAAATTGTACACACACAAAAAAAATATCAATACTATTTCAGTTCAACGAGCAGATATTAATTAGTAAATTAGAAAGGAACACGGAGAAACATCCACGATGCGCAAAATATGGCCTACAAAATAATCAAACATTTAAAAAAGAGAAAAGAGAGATCGGCTGAATTTCCATCATAGGTGAAGGAGAATGGTGAACAACGAAATATAACTTATAGACCTATTCAAGCAAAAATATGAAATCTACAGATCAAGGAAAGGCCGGCACATTGCATTTAGACCCAATTGAACTATCAAAACTAGAAGCAGTTTTAGAAAGTTCAAAGCGGCATAGATGTTGACAATTACAGGGCTGTTTACGTGTACATCGACAGAAATGATCGAAAGTTTGGAGTAACCCAAGGTAGCTATAACATCTATTATTACGAAAGGGAAACGAGAAGATTGCGACAACTACAGGGGTATAGGCCTTTTAAACAAAGCCTAAAAATATAAGCTAAAATTATAAAACGAAGGTTGAATATCGTTAATAAAGCCATTTGGGAAGAAGATCAATTTAGCTTCAGGAAAGGGGAGATCATGCGCGGATTGTCTCTTTGTAATGGCAGAACTGGAACAGAAGAGCAGAGAATACAATCTACCTACCATCTGCATTCTCTTCGTAAATTTCGTAAAAACTTTGCCTTAGTGTTCTGGAAAATACTGTGGGAAATTTTTGAGTTAAAGAGAATAACAAACTACCAAATACACGATATGAAAAGATTAAAAACTTATCATATATCACATATCATAAAAGATGTTTGACATCGAAGCAAAAACTGAAAGAAAAATCAGAAATAAATAGAGCATAAATTGATGATGCTGGTTGTCCCATTATCTTTTCACTTTCTCTTATACGTACGAATATACGGAGTAATGTACGTAATATAGAGAAAGTTATGTAATGCTGCGGAAAATCAGTTTCAAAATTTCAACGGAAATACACGTTTTGAGGTTCGCTGATACCCAAAAAGTTTTTTTTTTTCAAAACGTCCGTTCGTCCGACTGTCTGTCCGTTAACACCAGTAGCGCCTAAACCATAAGTAGGATTTTTTCCAAAATGGATGTTCCCTGGTCGATCTGCTACGACTCGAGGAACTGCAATTTTGAAAATCTTTCTTCAAATATTTGGGGGTTATTTACATGAAGCCACCGGACAAAATTTTCTCAAAAACGGCTCCAAATTTTTCGTTAAAATTCTTGTAAGAATAGAGTAAAATACACTCAGAAAGGTAACAGAGCTCTAATTTTGAAAGTTAAATCTGAATTTTCGAAAATAGCAAAATTTTGATTTTTTCGGTGTCATCCAACAACTACAAAATTGAAGATAGCAATTCTTCCTTCAATTGAAATTTGTTGTTCTTAATTAGTTCTTTCATTAAGGTCAGGCACATTTTTCGGGCAATATTGTGACAACAAGGTTTTCTCAGAAACAGCTCCATTTTATTCTTTAAACTATTGGTAGGGGTAGCGCTAAATGCACTTTTTTAAGACGATATAAACGCCATATTGCTCTATTGATTGTTTTTTAACTACAAAATGTAATTTTTTGACTTTCCTCTCACGTCGTTAATATCCCCATTAGCGGCAATTTGTTCACATTATTTTATTTATAAGTACATGTGCTTAACATAATGACATAAAATATCTCAAAAACTAAGCAATTTTCTGTTAAAATGATTTCAAAATCCCGTATTTTTAGAAACGCTCAAATGTCATTTTCTGAAAAATGACTCCAAGTTTTTTCTTCACTTTTTCCCAACGGGTAGTTCTAATTGCACTGTTAAAACTGTCAAAAAGTTGATTTTGGAGTATTCTTTGTTTTTTTCAAAAATTATCCAATTTTTTAAAAAATATTTCTCACTCCGTTAATATACACATTTCCAGAAATTTGTAAACACTACTGTATTTGAGTTAAAGTTTCGCAAATGACTTTAAATAATTTTTTTTTTCGAAAACTCGAAAATTTTCTATTAAAAAGAGCTTCAAATTTCGCATTTAACAGTGCGCTTAAACGGCACTTTTTTTAAAGCGGTTCTAAATTTTTCAATGAAAATGGCCCTTTATAACGAAGTTTTGATCTTCATGAATGTTATTAAAGTAATATTTCGGTTTTATTATTAGGAAACCGAAAAATGGGAAAATTGTAAAAAAAATGTGCTTTGGGCGGCGATAGATGGCAGCTGGCAAGAGGATGGGGCAAGTCCGTAAAGCCAGTTCACATCATGGAAATAAGAAAAATTTACTACGAGAAAGTCTGTGCCATTTTGTAGCACTACTAGTTAGTTTATACATTAACAAGCTCATAAAAATATAGCGGAAATATTATCAAAAAATGTTGTAAAATTAATGAAACAGGCATAGAGGAGAGAAATAATTTCTTTGCCAAAAAACATGTTAATTTTGAAGATTCGTGAGAATAGATTGTCAAATTATAATTGTTTATTACAAAACACATTTCAGAATTGTGTGTTCATGATATCGACTCATAAATTAACAGCAGTAGTTTTTGTTGGCAAGCATCGTCTGAGAGAAGCAATGTATAATATCATACTAGAACAAGTATCAAAATTTAACTACCTTGTTCACAGTTTTGCCTTTGCAATAAGAAAAATATCCTGAAAAGGAAACACAATACGTATCAAGCAATGTGCGAAATATTTCAAAGAACCCTTAAGAACACAGTATGGAAGATTACACATATGAGTTTCAAAGAAAAATTGAGGTTGCTGCAATGAAATTCCTGAAACCTTTTGTTGGACATTCCCTTAGACCCCCGAAGAAGCGAAAACATCATATAGCAGCTTCAAGGGCGAAAAGAGAAACTGTTCCTTGATATTCATCGATTAACAGTAAGAGACCAATCAAAAAGCTCCTACACTACTCGCCAAAAGGCACTCGAGATCCAAGCAGACAGAAGAAGATAAAGAGATAATTTACTTCATGACGGAAGGAGCAATCAGCATAGACTTTGAAGATGAGGTGATGATCCGATATTTGCCATTGCTCTATAATTTCATCGCCAGTATTGAAAATGTCTGTCATTGTAATGTCGACTAATGCAGTCTTCCTGAGTTAGCACTTTCGATCACGTATGAAAGAAACATATTTTCTTTTTATTTTCTTATGTAATACAAGAAGAAACTCACATCTGAAAAAAATAAAAGAAACACCTTAGAACTTCTTTGATCATAAATTAACTAATAAACTGAATTGATACAATCAAGTTTCATTCAATAATGACAGATGAAATGAGGAGTTTCTTTAAAATTTGATCAGTGTGTAGAATTTATGTCAACATACAAACGGACAACACTACAATTTAATCTTAGAGAATTAATGTAAGTGTCCGAATATGCATGTATTGGTATCAGTTAATAAATTAAGAAAATATTGAAATCTGGAAAACTTCGTTTACCACTTATTAAAATTATGCTCCAAATTTCTTTATGAAGTACTTGATTAATTCCATGAAATTTCTAAGAATTCTAATATTATTAAATATTATCATAATTCTGGGAAATTTTCACAATTGAATACAAATTTCATCTTATATATTTGAAAATAAAACCCACAAATAATACAAATACCAGAAAATTATAAATAAAACAGTTACCATGGAGTTCATTTCACAATTTATCACGATTGTGAATCTTTTTTCTATGTCCAGAGATAACAAAATATACAATTAGTATTTAATGACAGGCGAAAATATGCATATTTTCGCAACCACTCCAAGCGACCGGTGCACCCATTTTTCTCCCATCCTTTTACTTTCTTTGTAGAAAGATAAATGTAGGTAACGCTGCAGGAGAAAATGCCGATTTTGGGATACAAAAACAAGATTTCTGGGTGCTTGATACCTTAAAAGAAGATTTTTTGCCTCTGCATACAGTAAATTACTTTCTCGAATAAGAAGAGTGTTCAAAATTTACGCTTTGAGGATTATTAATACCAATATTATTTTCTCCGCCGTCCGGCCGTTTAAGAATAAAATAGTCATATAAAACGTACATAGAATTTTCACCAAAACTGATCGATCTTGCTGGTGTCGTGGTACCTTGAATTTGAAATGGATATTTTAAATCTTGTGGCATTTCACGCCCCGTTCTATAGTTTTGAAATTTTCTCAATGACGAGACATTCTTTAAATTTGTTGCTCGAATAAAGAATGGTTATAAAAATGCCAAAGGTCCATTTTCAGTAAAATATTTATTTTTTTAATTGTAAAAGTTGAAGTTGTTTCGGCGTCTTCCTACAATTAGTATACCAATAAAAATACTAATTTTTTAAACTGAAACCTGCTCTTTAAAAGTAAATCTTTAAATATTGAAAGTATATTTTTTTGAAAATATGAATATTTTTAGTTTAATTATTCTAACGAGATTTTCTCAAAAGTTCTTTAAAATTTTCTTTACTTTTCTCAACAGATTCTTTACAAAGTAGCTTGTCCAATTTTCAATATAAATTCCGAAATTGCAATAGTTGTGAAATTTCAACTCTTTCTGAACCAGACTTAATCCATATTATTAAGTGATCCTTACTCTTATTTGAGCACATTTAAAAATGGACGTGTGTCTGACAAAATCTTGTTTGAATTTTTTTTTCAATATTTTTACAATTTTTCTCAATATTACGAGAAAACTATTCGGTTTTGACACATGAATAGTACATTACAAAGTTTAGTGACCCAGTTTTGTAGAACAGATATGATGAAAAATATCTCTTCAATATTATAATAATCTTCAATAATTCAAACATTTTTTTCTTTTGCTATTTTCGAAATTTCAGTGGTTTTACTGAAAATCGGACATGTACCATTTTTTAAAGAGTGCTTGGCTCTATTCTATCTAAAACTGTAAAGAAACAATTGATGCCATTTTGGAGCAAATTTTGAAAATATGTTAGGGCACCACCTCCAGTACCCAAAAATATTAAAATTTTATTTTTTAAATTAGAAGGACCACATCATTCTTTCATTCAATCCTTTGTACAATTGAGGCGCTAGTTATTTATAGACAGACGGACACACCGACAGCGGAGGGACAGTCGTTTCGAAAAAACATTTTTTTCGGGACCAGCAATCCAAATTTCTACATTACGTAGGAAGAAATTAAAAAAAAATTATGAAAGTTTTACTGTTATTGTTGAAAACGAAAAATACACATGCATGAAAGTTCTTGAAAATATTCTAATATATTTGTTCTAATACGAGTATATTTTCGCCTGATCGTCGTTGGTTGCTTTTCGGTATTGCAATTGTAATAATGAAATAAGTCTATATACGTTGGAAATATGAAATAGTTTTACCAATACCGCATTTCCTATTCGGGTAATTGGAGCATCTGTGACTGCAAACCCAGCGAGTAAAGATGTGACATACGATCCCGTCTTCTCCTAAATTTCTTAGGGATACGTGTTCGGGGTTGATGGTATTCAGTACTCCTGCGCACGTAAATTTGTACTGAGTACATTTTTTCATACTTGTGACGAAGGACATTTTTTTCATTAAGCAGGAGTCTCGATGAGCTGGAGTAAAATTGGAACAAACATTAAAACCGCATGTGTGGAAACCTTTCAGACACTGCTCAGCCCTCATGCACACACGGATGGGTGTAACTGGTCATCTTATAAATAAGGTAACAAAATAATCGTAAACCAAACAAATAAAACTGATACGTAACTCAGATATATATAAAACCGCGATATCTCGTATAATATTTTGCCTTGGCTATAATGAACAATGTTGTGGAGGAAGGTTTTGACGACATTATATGTCTGGTTTTGGACTACACATATAATGACTTACACATATAATGGCAATGGGGTAAAATTGTATGAGAACCATAGCACTTACGAGGGGGCGAACCAACTTATTTGTTTCACTTTTAACTCAACATTTCACAAAAAAATAATAATAATAATATACGTTGTGAAAGTTTTACTTTTTGATTGGAAAGAGGAATAGTTATATGCATGCAATTAAAACATCAGGCTCTTCAGCATATAGTTCCTTTCTCGGGTGCTCGGGTGTTTCTTTTGTTTATTGTTCGGTGACGAATTGTCCGCGAGTCAATAAAGAATGAATCGGTGATTGAAACAGCACTTCCTCACATAGCAATGCTTTTTATATTTGTGACTAATTTATCAAGGTAATTTTTTTTCTCTAAATCAATTATCTCACTTGTAGCAGTTGAGTGTTTAGTCCATTCAATAACAGACATTTTTAAAATGTGTAGGACCAGAGTCAAGTAAAGTTACACAAAGCGGAATAGTAACACTTTTAGTAAAGTTTCCAAGCAAGTTTTATCTGAACAAACGAAGCTGATATCCAGAATTCTGCATTAAAAGAAAACAAGGTTTAGGAATTTATTATTTTAAATTAATACAAAAACATACGAATGTCGTTTTAATAGCATTTTCTAAGAAATAATACTTTTTTATATTTATGTAACAAAGAATGAATGTCTGCAGAAAGCAATGTTGAAAGGTCTTATTCAGCATTGCCTTAATGAAATCGAATTAACTATTTTTTTTTCTCAATAGTTCAGCAGTTTTTGTTGTTACACACTGCTAATAACTGGCAGTTTTCGATGTTCCTACGAGGAAGAGACTGCCTGAAGCAACCTCCGAGCTTTCCCTGATAATACATTTCTTAAAAATAGAGACCGAAGTTTTATGTAATCACATAAAACCTTATTCTTATCGTTCTCAAAATTGTAAGCTTGGCGAATCGTCACAGCCCTAACATAATATCATTGTCTTTGTTGTATAGTTGTACTATATTATATATTCTGCTATTTTCACCAAATATTTTTTTATTCATTCAATTTTCTTCAACTTTCTTGCACATTTTTTATGAGAATAATTATTTTTCTTTAAAATCAGCTTTTACTACTGACGTGAAAGTTGTATGGTGCAAAAAGTGTATCAATTTGTTCTACAAGTAATTTTTAAAACGTTTGTATTATTTTAATTTTTTTTTAGGATTTTTATATAAATGTAATTTCGAAATATGTAAATATTCGTTTGATTATAAGTGTATTTTAATATTAAATATTACTGCCGAATTAATATGTTTATCTCATATTCAAAAGTCAAAATATTTCATTTTCTTGTACATCTTTTGACATTTCATACTACTTATTTTTTCCTGAGGTTTCAAATTCGTACCTTTAATTTTTTACTTCCAGTATCTTTCATTACATGTATTATTATTATTATTATTATTATTATTATTATTATTATTATTATTATTATTATTATTATTATTATTACTCTAATTCCCGACTATAGAAGTTATGGGTCGGTTGATGATCAAGTCTACTCCGGGTTGCAACCAGCTTCCTAAGAAGCAGATCTAGGGACTGTCGGTGCCTCTACCATACCTTGCGTAAAATGTGGCTGTTCATGATAAAGAAATGTGTCTCAGTTTCCAGTTTTTTAATAAACTGGGTGTTGAAACGATTTCTCACACAAATTTTGCGGAACAAATCCCAGATCTCCGATTACTATCGGGACGACCTGTGCTTTTACGCGCCCCACATTCGGCTGATCCTGATTTCCAAATTCTTGTATTTGAGACGTTTCTGTCTCCTTGGTTGCGACGTTTTGATCACATGACACAGCAGTATCTACAAGTAGACACTTTTTTCTCCAAATCCACGAGAGCAATATCCTATTTGTTTGCCGCTATAGTGCGATAAGTTTGAATTTTTAGTCGTATTGTACTGTACACGGTCCCCTTACGTCACTTGTTTTGGTGAGTGTTCGTATCACTTGGAGCATGTGTTTGTAATTTCGAGGATGTTACAGATCTGCCAGTGAATGTCTGATCGTGTCTTTTCATGAATTTAGTCTTTGCTAGAATTGGACAATCTGAGACGATATGATCAATGGTTGCTACTTGTTCCTGGCAGATACGGCATTTATGATCTTGGGAAGTTGGAGAACCGATTTATCGTAATATTTTTCAATACCTGATCTCAGACAACTATTAAAACTGCTTCCGATTCTGGCTGCATTCTTTCCATTTAAGCCACATAAATGTATGATCTGTATTGATCTGCACCTTTGCAATTATTTTTATGTATTGTCCATGGAGTGGTTTGTCTCTCCGCGAATACTTTAACATTTTTTGTCTCACATTTCATGTTAAGATGCATTAGAAGTTCGGCGTCTCTGATGTTCTGCGTGTCTTGCGTAGTCTTGTTCCAACTCTTACAATGCCTCTGTTTCCAATTCTTCGGTGAGATTGCATAACCTGCCTCATTGGTGGGTCACCTAGATGGCTGACTACATACTTTCCCATCGTGACTATAGCATTGTACCACGAAGCTTCAATTTGTCTTAGGCCTCTTCCTCCTTCCTTACGTGACACACAAAGTCTATGAACATCAGCTGGAGGGTGCGCGACATGATGCATAGTAAGTAGTTTTCTGGTTTTTCGATCCATGATTGTAATTTATAGCACAGTTCACTCCACAGGTCCGAAACTGTTTTCGGCTACAGGGACCACCAAAATATCTATTGCAGATATTTTCTTCCTGGAGTTCAAAGCGGACTGGAGGTCAAGTTTTACTCTTCTATAATACTCCCAGCAAATTCCCCATTTTATTGTGTCATTCGATTTGG
The DNA here is from genome assembly GCA_011170035.1 of Teleogryllus occipitalis. Taxonomy (NCBI): domain Eukaryota; kingdom Metazoa; phylum Arthropoda; class Insecta; order Orthoptera; family Gryllidae; genus Teleogryllus; species Teleogryllus occipitalis. The sequence goes on along the minus strand of BLKR01009856.1, from coordinate 56,711 downwards.
TCTCACGTTTTTCAATGCCCAAATATTTGTAAATTTTACCTGGCTCAAGATCTCGAATCACAGTATTAATATGAACTTCAATGTTCTCTGACTTCATTTTGCCTCTAAGTTATTTTTCCTCACTTGTAAAGACCAAATTTCATGTAGATGTCATTGCTAAAATTGTTGATGACAGTTTGGGAGAAAATCGCTTCATTCTTAGCAAATCTTTACTTGCATGATCATCCATGTAAAACAAATATGATACACTACTCCATGGTCATTCATCACCATTGAGCTTGTAACCGAAGTCAGCTTGCGTCAACTATCTAGATAGTGGGGTCAAACTAATGCGAAATAGCAGAGGGGATAACGAAACTCCTTGGAAAATTCCCCCGTTAATCTGAATTATACTAGTTTCCACTGCTTCCTTTCCGCTGTATATTAGTAATCTGGTCCTCCACAACATCGATACATCTACAGAGTCTTCAAAGTTCAGTCGTGTGATACATTGTCAAAGGCCTTCTGGTAGTCAATCCAAGCCAAGCTCAAATTATGTTTTCGTTTCCTTACATCAGTCAAGGTGACTTTATTTTGTAGAAAGATATCCTTTCAGCCAATGGAACTTTTACGACATCCTTTCCGTTCAACTGGCGATAGATGGTTCTTCTCCGAGTGTCGATACATTTTGTTAGCTATGGCAGCAGTTATAACTTTGTACAATAGTGGCAGACAAGTAATTGGCCCGTAGTTCTTCGTCAAAGACCAGTCCCGCTTTGGGTAGAAAATAAGTAATGCCGTGTATGAACCATTCCGGGGTTTTTCTAAAATTTTATGAACAGCCTTTGGTAGATAAGAATGTAATGCTGTTAATTTCTTAATCCAATAAATCTAAATCCTATTTATCATGGGGGATTTCCAGTTTCCCGTGTACTCAATTGCTTGGAAGAGATCCTCTTTCGAGAATTTGTGAACATGTTTCATTGTATTCACGAGTCTTTCGGCAGTATCAACTTTAGATTCGAGCAAAAATGCGTCTTTGTTGTGAGATCTGCTTTCTTCCCAGATTTCTGCTTAAAATATTTCGACGTCATATTTTGAAGAAGGGGCAGCATTGCCATTCGTTTTTGAGTCAGATTGCGATATAATCTCTTCGCGTGTGTTTCAAAAAACCAATGATGTACATGGAAATCTTCTCTACGTTTGAAAGTCTAATTCGTTTAGCCCATTCTTGGATTTTCTCTTTTAGCTTCGCAGCTACCATTATCATTGTTGTGTCATTTTGAATTTGGCATGTTTGATAGACATGGAGTATTTTGTATTGAACTTGAGAGATGTGCGTTGATTTAAAAGATGCCTAGGCTAAGAGTGAATTTTCACGCCAAGTGTCTGCTATCCCTTTCATATTTCTTTTCGCCCATGGGGGTACGGAGCTGTTTACTCTGTATGCTGTCGGCCGTCGATGTTTTTGGCTGGCCCCAAAATTATCTGAGATACCAGATATCCAATTGCAAATACAATGAGATTGACTTCAGTAATACAACCTCATTTAAGACAAAGTGCTTTCTCTATCACTTAGTTTTAGCATTTTCGTATATTCTCCTCAACCGTGCACGAGATTCGAATAGTGCAGTCGATAAGTCATTTTACCTTGCAAAAGATGAGGTAGAAGATTATATTAGAAAACCTTAAGTTTTCCACCTCGAAATACTTTGGGAAAAGTTTTGTTACCCAAAAAGACAAACTTTCGAGAATTTTTTGGTTTTGCGTAATAACGTTTTAATGGTTGATCTTAGCGCGAAAATAGTTATGTACAATTTTAAAGGTTATGAAATTCTCTACAAATTTGCCTTTTAATTTTTTTCAAGTAAATAGTAACAGATCTAAGGGATTTTATTATTTTACCAAATTTTCCTTTGTATTCTGAAGTTGTCCAAAATTACTAGCAGTCTTTCTCGCGTAATACTTTTGAATTCTCAATGTCAATATAAATAAAAAGCGATTAAATATTGAAATTTAATACTTACTGTGTTTGCAATCGCGTTTGAAAGTACTGATAATAGTGACTAAATACCTATATGTTCTGCCAACTAAAACGATTTTCTTAAATGGAAGGCATTTCAATAGAGTGAAATTACGTTCGTTTCTTTTTCTTCTTTTTATAATAATAATAATAATAATAATAATAATAATAATAATAATAATAATAATAATAATAATAATAATAATAATAATAATGATTTTTATTATTATTATTATTGTTATTTATATTATTCACAATCAAAAGAATGATTTCCCTTTTTACACAGAAATTTTGTGCACAAGGTTATAAAATTTTCCTTGAAACCATCAATAATGCGGATGAAAACTGTCAATATGCATGGGATCCAAAAAAACACTCCTTGCTAATGAGGATTTCGTCACAGAAGAAGCATGGTACCACCTTTCCCGAGAAAAGAAATGGTGCAGGCGGGCAAGAAGAAGAGTAAAGCGAAGGGATTTCACCTAGTCTCTAATGTTAATAAGACCATGCAGTTCGTAAACTCTTACCTTGAAGGCAACTCTGATGAATACTACTTTCGTATTACAGGTAGATTACTGAAATTGGGTAGACACGATTACAAGTAAACCCGACAACCGCACAGTATAGTGCATCCTTCAAAAGTATAGAGGAGGCATTGATAACAGACAGCAAACAGAACATCTGTTGTATATTTTCAAAATGTTGAGTAAAAAATATTAAAACAGAGAGGTCCCTTTTCTTCTCTCTAAAATATCTGGGTCCCACTCTTCATATCTTAAAAACTTCTATTTTTGAGCCCCCAGTTTTTCGCTTTTGTGTAGTAAATGCACCACAGCACCTCCTCTAATTCATCCCGTGTCCATCGAGCTATTCCCATCTCTGGGACCCTTGGGCTAACATACGAGGGATAGCTAAACGTTGACAAGGTGACAGCTCGGTTTCTGGACAGGTATGGGACATTGGTAGAACAAGGCACGTAAAGATTTATTGCATTTCTTATACTATCCATTTTGCTTCTTGGTTTTATGTGAAGTTTCGCAGGAAGCAAGTTCGAGTTCATAGATTACTCTTAACCCATATGTTATTTCCTGTTATCGGTCACTGCAACTCACAGTGGCCTTGAGACATCCCCCCCACAAGGCCCAGCAAGGGTCCCTCCGATCCCGAGTCGACGTTACTAAGCGCTAATGGAAGGTGGCTAAGGCAAGGTTCGGGCCACCACTCTAATCAGTGGCCTGGTGTGCCAGTTCAGTTTCTCTCCTGTACCCTCCATGGGACGATAACAGGAAGTCCAATTGTTCATGACACTTCCATCTCTACTTAATTCTCATTCTCCTCTAGAGTACTCTTTCGTCTGAACTCTCACCTTCAACCTGTTCAACATGGGAGGCCCAACCAGTAGTTAGGCTGCCGCCGACATAGCTCTCAGACTCATGAGTACTCAACCTCCATCACCAACTACAAGAACGTGTACTTCTTCGGTGGAGTTGTTGTTGTTATTGTTGTTATTGTTATTGTTATTATTATTATTATTATTATTGTTATTATTATTATTATTATTATTATTATTATTATTATTATTATTATTATTATTATAAATGTGATTATTTCATTAATTCACGACACAATAATTAGGTGTCAGGCAAATTTAAAATCTATTCCAGATTGCAACCATCTTCCTAAGAAGCAGATCTACTGTACGGGTAGCGTATAAGCGACTCTGACAGTTCAATGCTGTCTCACATTACTCCGCACATGGCACCACCTATATTATAAATAAATGAAACATCAAAACATTAACTCATCAGGCTATGACACCTCTTGATATTATGTTCAAAAAGGAGATAAGGTTCGCCAAAGTTGAGCCTTATAGCCTCTGCGACTTTGTGCGAGTGAGATGAGCGGCTCAGTGCTTCAGAGTAGAGATGGGTGATTTAATCGTGATTAGCACAACAATCATTTATTTTATACGATTAATTGAAAAATTGAAATCGGTTATTTTTACACCGATTAAAATACACATCGATTAATTTTTCCTATTTTTAGCTCGATTAATTTAATTTAAACATTAATTTTCAAGTCTAGCAAAATATGTAAGAACATCTATACTTTTGAACTTTAGCAATGGAATTCTTCGTCTCTGCACATTAATGTGCATAGTTTGTTTTTATTCGACATTATTCGACGCTAGCAGTGCGGAGGTTATGTGGAAATAAATACAAATTGTCAATAAAAATATGTTAAATGACATTTTACAATCCATGCAGTGTATGTGCAATGCATGTAGTGGTATGATATCAATAGTTCATGTACAATATCGCGATAATTCTCTGCCTTATGGTTGCATAAAATGATTTTACAAACACATTTTTCTAATTTGCAATCCTACTAATATTCCTTCCTTTATGTTTGCTTCACTGATCCTTGTGAACGTCTCTTGCAAGTACATAAATCCATGTGATGTTTTGTCCATGGTTTCCCAAAGTTTTTGACGAGACCCATTTTAATGTGCAATGAAGGTAGGTACACATTTTTGTGACCAAGAACAGTGTTAACCACATTTCTCTGTCCATGCAATAGTTGAATCCAAGCAGGCCATTTGTTTCCACATTAGTGATTTCCTCTGTCTTTACTGTCCCACTCGCATAGAAAGCAGCAGTGCTTTGTGTACTCGAGCTTCATTTTGAGCAGAATTATATTTTCCTTGAGATATCCACATGTATACCATTTGTATTTCTTAAATTTGATAAGTGTGAGAAGTAGTCTGCTTCAGGTTAAGTGCATGAACAATCGGAACAAAAGGAAACTTGTTACCGTTGTTGAGATGAACTGGATTGAGAGTTATTTTTCTAGAACCTATGTACAAGCGCCATTCAGTTATATTGAAATCATGGCCAAAAGTCTCCGTGACGGGGTTGATATCACTACAGAAAACTCTCACTTTTCTTGAAGAAATATATTGAAAAACTACTTGCCGATCTCGAAACACTCACTTTCGTTCAGAGGAAAAAAAGCGTCCGTGCTTTTAGTCGCGAAGCTAAAAGCTCAGTGTGGTGCTTCGACAAATTTAAATGACAAACAAGATTGTTGAGATCCCCTTGAAATAAAAAAAATGTGATTCATTTGAGTCACAGGAGGCTTGAAATATTGGGTCAGCAGTGATATCTCCTTCTGTGTCTTCTAAATGTTCGTCACAGTAGCATTCATCTTCACTCATTTTCAGGAGGTAGTGGTCCCGACTATTCTTTTCTATGTAATGCAGGCCTTACAGTAGATAGTAAATAAAGATGTTGCACAATTTTATTCGTTATTGAGATGATTCCAGCAATTTTTGTGGGACCAATAACAAAATGTTGTGTGATCCGTTCGTTTCCTTCAAAATATGAGAACAGCAAAGAGCATGTGTCCTGAACCTATTAACCAGCATGTCATAGCACACGACAGATAGCGTATATGCGTAGGGGGGCATTTCTTGTCTTGATCGCGAACCTTACACCCGAAATAAAGTTTGTAACACTTTATCAGAGGTTCAAGGCTCCGTTTTTGCGATTTCAGAGTTAATTCTCCACAGATATAACAAAACGAATTTGAGATATATACACAATTACCAGACATTTCTTCTTATGAATTAATACGAAACAAATATTCTCAAATCTAGAAAAACAGCAGTCACATTCAAGCAACTTTCCACGTACTCAAATCTCTCAACAGTGGGACACAACTTGCAAGAAACAAAAAGCGATTCTATTTCTACGAAAGTGACTTATCAACAATGTTGCCAAATCGTTTTAATTTCCTGGAGGTGAATTCTTGTAATTCCGTGTTTCCGTGCACGTATTCGTTGTACAGTTTCTGATTGTTCTGAACCATTACGTCTGTGCAATTAAATGGAATTATTGCAAAAATAACCATAACGCAGCATTTTCATGCATTTCTGTAGATGGGGAGTAGCGTGTTACAAGAAAACTGAACCCGATAGGTACAAACTGATTTTAAATTTGAATTAAAAGTCGATGTCTTAACTGACAGAACTATTTAGATTCTTTGTTACAAAAATTGTATTGAGCAGTGTTATCGAACATCACAAATGTTCCACCAACACATTGTTTCCGTTACTGTCAAAATTTCCAGTTGAGATTTTGTTTAATTTGGTATTCTAGTAGTTTCAAATACCACTGGTCAAATATCAACACACTCTACTTTCCTGAGTTTTTGACCTTTGTAGGTTAGTCTTTGCATTTCGTTATTTTTGTACTCGTACTGTGCGAATTGTAAATATCGTGATCGAAGGAGTGAGAGAGAGATTTCGATAATGTTATATATACGAATGTCTTCTTTCGCCTTTTTTCCAAACATCCAGATATCAAGTGAAACATTCAGTATTGTTGTATAAGTATTAATTTAAAGATCATAATAAAGTTTAATGCTGATGTTTTCTATGGTAGTGTAAAGCTCATACGAGTACCTGTAATACGTTTCACTTGATGCTAAACACATATGTAGAAGATTCGCCCCATTATTTTCCCTCGAATATTCTGTATTTGTAAGGAAGTGGCAAGAACATTATCATTAAAGACTGCAGTATTGTGCAGTCTCTAAAACGTACAGTAACTCTCTAAAACGTACAGTAAAAACACACAAACGTTCGGAAACATGAAATAAAAAGATCGAAAAACGATTTGAATAACGGTGTTATGTAGCTTAAAAACTTCATTTATTAACATATTATACGTTTTGACTGTGAAATTTAAGGTGAATGAAATATTAAGATTTTAGTGTTTATATTATAATTTAGTTTGTAAACATTGTTGAAACAAACTATATTAATATAATTTTAAATATTATTCGCAAACAAAATGAAATTAGCATAAAAATACAAAAAAATAAATACAAAAATTAAAAAGTACAAATATACCTTCAGAAATCAAAAATAGTCACAGAAGATTTTTTAAAATTGTTTGCATTATAAAACAATGTAGACTTTCACGGCCGGAGTTGTATTATAGTTAACAATCTATATCTATACTCTAAGCTAATATATAAAGACAGAAGTATGTTGACTTACAGCGCGATAATCTCTGAATCTATTGAACCAATGCAGATTAAACTTTTGTGCTAGCTTCCTTTAAAGGTCTGGAGATCATTGCGTATACGCAATGATTTATAACCAAAAATTTTAAGATATTTACAAAAGAATTACTTTTCTGGACCTTTTTTTGCCTAGCATTACATCACATATTCAAGAGTGCATCAATGTCAATAGTTTAGCTGTGGGCCACCAGGGGATGACACATCTACTACTGATTTCATCAATGTCCAGAATTATTACGGAATTCTTTTGGGTTTGAATACGTCTCTGTAATGTTCGTGTGTGAATGTTGGTAATTTGATAGTTCTGAACGTTGTTGGAACATTTAAAATAAATTTTTAACCAAATTAGTAAAGAATGTCAATGTAGTACATGCACTGTCCTTCGTCCGTGTTATATACAAACTGTGGCAAGAAAACATTGTGAGTTTGAAAGTGTTTAAAAATTGAAGTAGGTTGATAGAGTAAAATGTACAATAAAATACAGTATAAAATATACAAAAATGTACAATGTACAACATATACTCGTAGATATTGTATACTTTATTTTATAGAAACTTGTGAATACTGAATTGAATGCCGAAACTAAAGTCACAGTTGTCAAAACAGACTACAAGTGCTAAGAGATGGGCAGTCTATAAAAATTATGAATCAGCTACTCAAAGGCAAGAGCGACTTGCGGAAGTACACACTTGCACCATTCAAAATATAACTGCGAGAAGGGAACCTAATTTGAATGATTCTCCAGGTAGTAGGGCAGTTTTTTATTATGACTCAATTTTACAACTGTCATGTTGAAATTGGTAAATTGGAAAATGTTTGTATATTTTGGGTCAATCCTGTTAAACTTTTTTCTTGAATATGTGCATGCTATTAGTGCAGAGGTATGTAATTAGGTAATGATCCTTTTCATATTAAGACTAACTCATACTGTAGTTTTGCTTATCACTTGCTCCCAATTAATGAATTCATCCATTTTTCTATAAAAATTGGCAAAAATTAACTTATCTAAAAATAATTATGTCTGAAATAAAAAATTCTGGGAGTCCTTAGTTTCTACTATTCACAGTACATTGTCAATTTATTGTGTACACATAATGTACATGTTGATGGATCAGTATTGCTCTATGTTGCCATAGTATGATTCACCTAAACAAATACTACATATAACTAGCACATAGGACATTAAACATATTTCTATCGTCTTCAAAATAGTTACAAAAGCCGGCAATTACGTTTCAGCATAGATATTTTCATTTACTTTTATTATTATTATTACGCCTCATCAATTACGTTACGTCTATGCCTTTTACACCGGATCTATCTACTATGGTACCCATGCGAGAACTCTCACAAGTTATATTTCGCATAAAAAAGTAAATTCCTTGAAGGACACGAGTTGACAAGAGACACATTTTAACGTTTCTTTATGAATGGAAAAAATGATGGAAAAAATATACAAAAGTGTTAGTTTTACAACGTGATAATTTATTGAAAGTATTGGTATGATATAAAAATCTACAAAAAGAATATACGTGAATCTACAAGTATTTTATTTTCTAGTTTTGATTTGTTTATTATTTTTAGCTATAAAGTGACGAACGTTTGTGAGCTGGAACTCTCAACAAAAAAATGTAAACTATTTTTAGGGAAAGTGAGCGAGGTAGACCGGAAATTTCCAAATATGGGGCAAGACAGGGCTAGCTGAGCGGGGCAGGGCAGAACAGGGCGGAGCAGGGATACAATGGAATGGATAGAAGTAGGCCCCGCTGCAGGGCATGAATAAATGGAATTTCTCTTCCTGGCTAATAATTTACTGTAGTAAATGACCTGGCAACTCCAGGTACTTCAGCTAGTTGTGTATATTTCCAAATTATTTTCTCAGAAATTATGGTATTAACTAATGTTTCAGACAGGAAAAACTTCGTTCTACAGTTACACTTGTCTATGTGCCGACCCTCACTCTGACGTGTGTGAGCTCGCAGCCAAAACGGTCAAAAACCGCGTTCATTCTGTCTCGTACCTCGCAGAGCAACGTCTGTTCCGAGAAATTCGATGAATTTGAAACGTAGTGCACTTGCCTCTAAACTTCCCGCCCGGTCGTAAGGTCAAATGTGACTCGCGCGTGCAGTCTCAAAATGGTAGGTTCATCGAAGACTCACAAAACGGATATAAGATCCGATTGGGAAGATACACCACGAACATAGCTTTGGCTAAGCGGCTGGATCCAGGGGCCGCGAACTTAGTTCATAGAGCAACAAAATGCAGAAATGATTCTTATTAAACGGCTTTCGGGTTTCACAGACAATCCGAATGCATTGCTGGGTTAAGTCATCATTTTTTCTTAAATAAAACATTTGAAAATATAAATTAAAACAAGTTGGTAATATAAAAAAACTATATTTTATGCAATAAAACTATGAATTTTGCAAATTCGTCCAGTAAAATCCTAAACTGTGCAATTCTCTAGCAGCATTTGCCAAAACGTGCAATATCGTGCAAGAACCCCCCAAAACGTGGAATTTCGTGCAAAATAAATCAAGTTTTAAAATAACGTCCCTGATTCAAGTTTTTGGTTTCATCCAATTTCAATCCAAGGTTTCATCCAATTTCAAGCAAAAAAATCTTGCAGTTATCTTTCGAAAGATGAAACATATATATCTAAGTGCCCTATTATCAAGGAACGCGGATAAGTCTCTAAGAAAATGTAGACTGAGTTTTTGTTTTTTGAATTGTATGGCGCTTTTAAGTCACCACGAACCCAGGGAACCTTTTCTTTAAGTGGAATATTTTGATAAGAGTTGGACCGTTTGCGTTCAGTTTACTCGGGAAAGAAATCTCTTTTATTCCTGCGCGCTCCACGCAATGTGAGAGGAGTGCTTTTTCAGACCTTCCGGGTTTATTTTTTAACTATACGCATTTGTTAGAGTAACATGTCATTTGAAGCAGTAGTAACCCAGAGTGTAATACCAAATAAAAATGTGCATTTTAAATTTTTACTTGTGCTGACTGCCACTAAGTTGCACTCTATTCCCGCATCTCACGTGAGTAGAATGTTTAGTGCGCACTGTTATCTTTCACCTAGTGCAATATTAGATACATGATATTTCGTCAGCATTTAACTAACGTGTTTCAACCTTTTCCAGCTAGTGATCACAGTGTGAAAATACGTATTGACGAAGAAGATAGTACAAAACATTTAAAAGCATCTCTTCAGATGTAACCCCATTTACGTCAAAGGATATGAAGAATATCTTCAGAACTTGTTATCCTAACAAAACACCTGGTTATGATTTAATTCCTATTATAATAATACTTAGCTTTCCTCGAAAAGCAATATTCCTCCTTACATCAACGTTCAACGCAATATTACATCTTGCGTATTTCACACAATCCTGAAAATGCGCTTAGATCATTCTAATCTTCAAAGCCAGAAAACCTGAAGAACCCACATCCTACAGAGTAATTAGTTTTCTGCCTCTTCTCTCTAAAACGTTTGAGGAACTGCTCCAGGTGAATCTGCAACCGAAACTAGAAGACTGGAAATCAGAACATTAGTTCTGATCCCGAAGAAAGCATTCTATAGCTGAACAAGTGCAAAAGGTGATGAACATTATTAGTAAATAACTGGAAGAAAAGAAATATTGCTCAGCGAGCTTTCTCGACATAACACACGCATTCGACAAAGTAACGCATGTAGGGTCAATGTATAAGATGAAAGAACTCTCTGTATACTCTCATTATGTCCTATTAAAAACTTACCTAAGTAATATATTTGCAAAAGACTTGCAAAAGATACTTTCAAAAGACTCTTCTGAAAGATACGTGCAAAAGATAAAGAAGAGAAAATATGAATTATTATATTTTAAGAGTACATGGTGTAGTAGAGAAATTATGTTTTAATGATTGAATGTAAACATATGGACCACTGTTTTGTGACAACCGCAAATAAAAAAATATTTTTAATACCAGAAAATGTCAAAACATGTTTTATTTTACCATGAAATATAGTAAGTAAGACATAATAATGCAATATAATAATGAAAATACAATATTGATATTTGTGATTATTATTTTATTTCAGGTGATTAAAACTGTTAGTTGCGAGAAAGTTTTCTTCTCAATCACGTTTAGTTTATTGTATTTTGTTAGTTAAATGATTTAGCTCTTTTCAAAAAATGTAAATACTGTAAAGGAATATTAATAACATTAAAAGACATATTGAAATTTGAAGAAGATAATAGAAAGTATATTTAGCTCACTTAAAATATAATATATACTAATGAATTGGTTGTGGATTAAAATCAAATAATAGAACTTATGAAAATAGTTACTTCTGTATCTACTAGCAAAACAACGTCAATTTTACAGTTAAGTTTCAAGAAACTAACTCCCGGCAGGCTGGAGTTCTACGCATCTCTATGTGGCATTAAGAACTAATGCTGTACAAACCTATGATTCAAACTATTTCAGAGGGCAATAACCGATAAATTTCCGAATTTTTAAATAAATGTTTCTAGTCCATATGCGCAGCTGAAATGTTGACAGTTCACTATCCTTCACATAATACATTTAGCTAAAATAATTCAGGCCATATTTCAACATATCACCTCTGACCATTACCACGTAAGTTTAACATTAGTTTTCATATTAGCGGTAAATTATTATTTACCGTCTTTATTCTTGTGAATTATCCCAATAAGATTCTCATATTTTATATCAGTCACCACGTTATGTTCGGGACGTGCAAGTTTCATTTGTTTCATTGAATTATTCAAAGTGTCTTTAAAATGTTTTATTTTTTTGTCGGGTTTTATAACGTCACTTTCTTGTTCCTCCAGAGAAATACGTTTTCAACAATATTATTTCACTTCTAATTCATATTTTATTTTCTTACGTCAGATACATCACAAAATACATAGATACTGAGAAAGATATTGAGTGATTATTCAGAACCATTTTAATTGTATTGAAATAATTTGAAATAATAATAATTGTATTTAAATAATTTTCATAATATTGACCAAAAAGAAACAAGAAGAAATGACGATAAGCGAAATTCCAATGTGAGATGCAAACATAAAAGCAAATCAGAGTTATTTTACTTCCATGTTTCATTTCTTAACACTAAACAAAACGCATGTTTATTGCAAAGACAAATCGGCTTCGCTTGTACTAATTTATTTCATCCTTCTCCATTCATGACGCCGGCTATTTCTTCTCCCACTAGCCCAACAAACATCGTGAACAGAGTGACAGGAGACCATTTCCTTCCTATACCGCTCAACAATGTGCAACACACTACCTCCAACGACCTCATAATAACGGCAATGGTAACAATGAAGCCACGCAGATGGGGTCGGAAAAAAGGCTTGGGAAGCCGCAGCGCCAACGCCAACGAAAGAGCGGAGCTGCCGCGGGACCGTCCGGGGGCGGCAGGCTCAACCAGACGACACAAAATCGCTTTCTGCTCTCTTTCGAAAAGCTGAGATGAAGCGGCAGGCTGTACAAAAGTCAGAGCGATTGTTAACCTATTACAGAATGTAACATTGTTAAAACTTTTGTCAAAGTTTAATGAAAAATTAATAAATATGACAAGGACACATTGTCGAGACACATGCGTTCATTAAAACCTTCGTGCGTATGAGGTTGACCTTAGGAATAATGTTCCTTTTATTCGCTGAAGGGATGTGTATACCACAAGCAATGTATGTCGAATCCAGAGGCACGCAACAGCCTACATGCATCAGAAACTGAATTAGTCTTTCACATTAATACTACTTCTCCACAAAGTTTGATATGCCCCTTGAAGCAAGTACATTCATAAAATTAATTTTTGTTGGTTAAAATGAAAACATTCTTTATGAATATCTTTCACAAACAGTATTTTCATCTGAGAATCATAACATGTATTTTTCTCGGTGTCTCAAATCATTGAATTTTTTGCATTCTTTTTTCACAGAAATCCAAATTATATGATATGCAAAAACTAATTCCAAGTAAATTTTAGTTCTATAAAATAATATTGAACAGAACAAGGTATAGATATATTGAAAATATTTTTCGCATTTAATGTACTTGGAAATAATATAAACTTTATATTTTATATCTTGTACTTCTTTATTCAATAATGCTAGTTTATTTACGTGGATTAGGCGGTAAAAGATGGGTTCATGGCAAGTTAACTCGGGATTCTCCTATTTAACCACCCTATTCCACCCATTATTCCATCAGCAATTAAATCATATCATAAACACCCGACCATTAAAACCATTTCTCTCAGATATAAACCAAAAGACCAGAACTGGTGATGAATCTGGTACATAGAACGTCCGTAACATGTTTGTCTGACTTTCTGAATCGAAAATAAAATTTCAAATAACACTTAATCAAGTGTTATTTAAGTTACTGACTTTATTTCGTTGGGAAATATGTTTAAATTCCATCGAATTGTATGTGTTCTACATTATGTAAATCATAAAGTTCTCTTACACGTTTCCTTAATTTCTCAACACATTAATAATAAATAGCTGAAGAACGTTTGTCGAAACGTCATTTTCTCATCCGCAACTACACGAATAGAATTGAACCAAATTTATAGTATAAACAGACTTTAATGTATCAGATCGACTCCATTAGATCACCCAGGTAATACAATACCTATCTCAGTTCTCCACAAACCAGTAAGTAATTTCAGTCGTTCCATTTGAGATTCACTGTTGTATATATGGTTTCTCCATTTCGTTTTATAATGAGGATCTTTCATAATAAACAATTTCTAAATATTTCGTAATACATTAATTTTCGAAATTCTATGACCTCACTGAATACAGAGAAAAGAAATATTCGATAGTGTGAAATATTGATGATTAAACGTTGGACACAATCGTATAACCTCACACGATTTGTCTTTAATGAGTCGTGTTTCCAATATCGTACATATTAGAAATGTATTTTATGAATTTATAAATGAAAATCATAAAGTTGATTTTCGTGTATGATCATATATTTCGAATAACGACGATGACCCGTTATTTCTTTTAAAGCACATTAATATCATATATGCGTATTATAAATTTAAAAGCAGATAAATACAACTGTGCTTTCAATCTTTAGAATCGAGCTCTTCTACTTTACTACACATTGGTGGATAGAAGGAAATAAATATCTTGCTGGAAAAGAATAATGTTTGCATTTTGGGGTAAAATGTCTCCTACAATCTTTGTGGCGATTCTTGGCAATTTGGCATTAATATCATTATCTTTCAGAAAAAAATTCCTTGGAGTTTCTGAGTACATGAACATGAACATTTTCAAGTACATCATTTCATAGCGTTATGTAATACAAATTTGCATTTCAGTTACGTGTGCTCATAAATAATACAGAAATGATTTTATTACCTCTTCTGCTGTTATCGTTGCTCTCGTTTACTTTATCGAGTCCTTCCTATATTGTCGGTCTGGTAAAATTGAACCGAAAGTACGTACGGATTTCATTTTGAAATTGAATGGAATATTTTGTCATAGAAAACTATTCAATGGTACTCTGAACCGCTATATATTATCACTGTATAGTTTTCACTGTGAAGTATAACTATTTCAATTTACAAGTATACCCTTAGGAATTTTTATTTTCTTTGTATCTGTCAAACTTACATATTTTTGCTAAAATAGAGTTATAAGTTAATAAAACAGTTATATATGATTTATTTATTTATTTATTACCTAACATTTTCGTGGGTCATTGAAGGAGGAAAACATCGATCTTTCAAAATCTAGCAATAATAAAAAAATATATTTTCAACAGATTAAGTTTAATAGAATTCTCTATTGAGATAGAGAAAAACTGTGAAATATAATAAGAAGATATTTTTGTTTGCTAGTTTATAAAAGATGTTAAACTGTAGTTCTCGGGTCTCAAAATTCCATAATTCGATTTCACTGTTCATTAGAAGACGTGTTGGTTCATTGAACATCATATCTAATCAATGAAAACGAATGGCTGATATTTTGAAGTTAATCTTTTTAATGTGTTTGTAATATAAACATGGTGTCAATGACAATAGTATAAGTTGTATGACGTTCTGGATGTACCGATCGGTTGTTCAATATGATTTGAATTAACACCAAAAGCGACTGTCGCTACCGTACAAACTAAAGAAGTTTATGTTGATCAGATTGAAGCTGAAGACGCTGAATGATACAGAGGTTTGAAAATAAATCTGGCTAATAACGTCTGAAAAGAGACAAGCTTCATATATTAAATAATTGAAAATAGTCTCTTCGTATCAAACACCTCAGGACGGACATTATCGAATCTGCTTTGGACACTCCCTGCAAATATCTTGGGCCTCTTGTTCCTTGACTTGAATCTTGCGTCGCTGTCTTCTGATACCAAGTTTACTTGATACTCATTGGTGCCATATTGATTCATTTCTCCTGCAACATGTTTCGCAATACTCATGTTCGTCCGCATCACCCGTATATTTGTCCGTCCAACTTCACCGTTCCACAATTTGACTCTCTTTAAACACATAACTATAAGAACGAGACGTCACTTTGTCGTCCTGGCCTGTCCGCAATTACTTCCAAATTAACAAATTACTTCTATTGTACAATAAAATCCATGAAATCACACGATTCTCTCCAATCCGCCTGTTGCTCCATTGTTTATAAGTCTATATCTGAATAATTTAACGGTCCCAGTTCAACTCCAGTGATCCCCGACGATATTCAATTAATATGCTGCCCTCTGGTAATGCCATGTGCGTATGTGATGGTAGTCAATCACGTGTTCTTTTTTCATTTGCCATGAGTGTATTTCTTTTAGAAATTACAAAGTATTAAACCAATTCGAAGTCTTCAATTGGGCATTTTCTGGGACTCTAGCTATATCAGTTTACAACTGCACGTTGAAGGGGAATAGTGTATTTGATTGTCAATAATCGTAACACTTGAGAACCCTTTTTTCTTTTTACACAATGTACAAGTTTTCAAAAAATGTGTTAACCTAGTGAGGATGATGCACGCGCACCAGACGATACGTATAAATGTTAAGCGAAACGTCATGTTCCAATATTATATGAAAAATACAGCAGTTTTTGGAAACCAGTACATAAAAATGAAAAAGGATATCCGTGTTTTACATTATTATTAGTGACAAGCATACTGTTATTTTCAATATATATTTCACTGTTTAAATGTATATAAGTTTATAATAAATCATATTTGTTTTATCTGTCTTGAACGTATATTAAAAAAAATTTGAGGGAGTATTTGCAGTATGTAGAGCAACCACCTGAATCGGAAAATGCATTGCCATTTCTTACGTGTTTTTTTCCTAGGGCTTGTATCCAGCCGACAGCCGGTTGCCCTTTACGTCCCGAAGGGACGCATATTCGACCATACACTAGACAAACACTTGCGGGCTCCTCTGATCTGGGGTCAGCAGAACGCGAGGCCCTCCGCGACAACACACACACACACACACACACACAAAGTCAAGGGACAAACAGCCATGCCCAAGGCGGGACTCGAACCCGCGACCCTTCCGACCGAAGCGCTGAGTCGGTACTCGCTCTTAGCCACCTCGGCAATTCAGGTCGGCATTTCTTACGTTAGTTACGAAAAAATATTAGATGCAAGAAAGTGGATAACAAATATTGTGATTGAACAGATACTATAAGATAATCCTAAAAATGTCTCAAAAGTTTCGTATTAGCAATTTTTTCACACAAATACTAGGGACTCTGAAATATTTAATCGTTGGCATGGGACTTGGGGTGACTTTATACAAAAAAAAAACATTTGAACGGCTACTATTTGTACGAACTTGTAAACGTGAGCGCCTTAGAGACAGAAAATGTGTTTATATTTTATTTTCATCAACAGGAAGAAAAATAAGCGCCAAAAAAGTCAGGAAAAATATATTAATCCTTTAGAACCAAAAATGATTTTTAATTTAAGCGATATGTGTACCTGTAGTTTCTTCTTATTTTCTTTAAAAAATGTTTATCATGAAATATGCTAGAATAACATTGGTTAAAATTAATTAATTAATTAAATTTTTCATTATAAACGAAGATTTCTTTCAAGGTTTTGTTTTCTTTCACGTCCATGTAATATGACGAAACTGAAAAAATGTAATATGACTTATGAAAGTTCTTTTGTCTCGAATCAGATAAACTAAATTTGGCCATCAAATTTCACTCGTTGTTAGTAATATAGTAATCATCTGGCACCTTAAAAATACGAATTTATAAGTCACAAGAAGTTCATATTATTACACTTAAAATGTTGATGTATAATGTTCCATCAACATCATGAAAACCTCACGGATCAAAAATGAACGTGCTACATGAAAATTGGGTTGCAAGGAATAGACAGATAGCAATATCATGAAAGGTTCTTCATGAACCTAGTAATATGTAATAGTCACTGGAATATTCCCTAGTTAGTTGTAGTCAAGAGATAGATTGAGGAGGTTCTGTAGGTAATGTGAAGAAAATGTGATATGAAAACTCATCACTCAACTTACGTTAGATGAGCTGGTATGAAATGTAGTAAGGTATTTAATGTTTTATACATTTATTTCTAAGTAATATTAGTTCTAAGTATTCAGTTATGTCTTATTAATTTTCAAGCGTTTAAGTAGTATCTAAATAACTGTGTGTTTGATTCTAAACTGTGTTGTTCTGCTTCCATGATCATAACGAAGGAATAATACATTCTGAAAAATTAGCAATCTAAAATAATTTCATTCATCTTACCTTGTCCTATTATCTAGGTAGCTTATTATCAAGTCGTAGTCTCAAATGACAACAAACGTAAATCTTCCATAAAATGTATTATTTTTACCGGGATCTTAAGCTCTAAGGAACCAAATGCGATGCAGCCGTCACAGATCCCATATTTTTCTTACAATCTTATTCTAACACCAAAATTGAATGTAAGTGCTTTCCAGCATTAGTGTTATCACAATGACAGGCAGAGGAAAACTTTTCTTACAACGTAAATTCTTCGAAGGTCAGTTAAGAATGTGCGTGACCAAAAATCAAATTCAACTCATTAAATCGACGAGTTCAGGCATGAGCATCAACTGTAATAATTTTGAATTTAGAAAGTAAGGTTAACAAGTTATACCAGTGCTACAACAGCACATACTTTCTCACATTATTTGTAGCTTTTGGCATTTTCGAAAAATCGAGTTCAACGAAAATAACACTTATGACACTCTTCAGTGTTATTTGCACCATTCGAAGAAGAAGTTTAAAGAAAAATATTGAGCCCTTTTCGAAAGAAAAATTATGAATTGTCTTTATTTCAAGTAAAATGTACGCCAGTATCACTCCATGTTCTAAACATTGTGCATGCCTTCATTTAAACATCTATTTTTTGAAAACAGATTTCATTCAAAAAATAAATTTTTATCATCAATATTGTACTTTTGCAGTGTTAATAAATTTAATGGCTCCTGTGACATTTTTACTTTTTCGCTATCGCTTACGCAATAATGCTGCGCGAAGAAAACAACGAATTTTCGGCAGAAAATCTTTTTTCGGGTTCCTGATAATGAAAAAGAGGATAAACACAGTTGTTAAATTTAGAAAACATCCCTAGTGTAGCCAGAATCCAAGTTTTGAGGGTTCTTGATATCCAAAAATTGAATGGCGGCAAAACATGTCTGTCAGTTATTCTGTCCGTCTATGAATAATGCTAGTGGCTAAACCGTTCAGCCAACTTTCTCCAAAATTTAAATTCCTCAATTGATCTGGCTAGTGTCGCAACCGGTTTCTGGAATTTGAAACTATTTTAATTTTGAGGGTTACAGTACGTGAAGCCCCTGGGACATTTTCAAAATATCCCAAAAAATTCCCATCGAGTTTGAATAAATTGTGTTAGATAGTGTGAATGACGTTTAAGGGAATGTTGCAGATATCATTTTCGTTCAAAATTCTAATTTTTCAAAAATTGCAAAAAGTCAAACTTTTTCTGCGTCTTCGTATAACTACAAATATTAAGATAGATATTTTCCCCTTAATTAAATCTAATCCTTAATGATAGATTTTGAAATAAGGCCATGTACAATTTTTCGAAAATTTGAGGAAAATATTGAAGTATATTTTGTAGTCGATTTAGAGAAAAGAATTATTTCAAAATTACCTATATTTCTCCGAAACTTAAGTGAAAATTACTCTTGGTTCCGAAAAATACTACATCACTTTCTTTAAAGATGTCTTTTAAGAAGATATTTTAATAAAGAAAATCTCTTATCTTCAATATTGTTGTTGCAGCAAGACACCAAAAAAGGTTTGAACGTCTGCAATTTTCAAAAATACAGAGTTTTAGTGAAAATGCAGCACTACATTCTCAAGAGTTCTTACCGATATGCGAGGGAAAAGGTAAATAAAAAATTAGAACCCATTTTCGAGAAAATGTTCTTGAGGCTTCGTGTAAAAGTATCGCTCAGAAACCAAAATATCTAAGTCAAACTCGCAGGACTTTGAATTTATACAGATCAATCGGGGAATATCAATTTTGAAGAAAATTGTCTGAACGGTTCAGGCCCTAGTGTTGAGTATCGAAGGTAAAGGGACAGAGAGAGGTGCAGATAGAGGGACGGACAGACGGACAGACAAACGGGTGGACGTCCAAACGGGCGGACGGACAAACGGGCGGACGGACTGACTGGCTGACAGACAGATACAGAGGGACACAGAGAGACTCAGAGAGACCCAGACAGACACAGAGAGATAGAGAGACACAGAAAGACACACAGAGAGGCATATACCGACAGAGACACAGACCGACAGAGATACAGACCGACATAGATACAGACCGACACAGAGAGACAGATGACAGACACAGAGGTAACACACACAGACAGACAGACGCCAGACACAAAGAGATAGCCGGACGGACAGAGACGGACGGACAGAGACGGACGGACGGACGGACGGACGGACGGACGGACGGACGGACGGACGGACGGACGGACGCTTTCCCGTCGACCGCTTTTTCAGTATCGAGGACTCGTAGAACAGAAGTTCTGGCAACAGAACGTGCTAGAGGAAGTAATTTACTGCAAATAGTATTCATCCATTTTTTTCGATATCATGGCCCAAAAGTGTTAAGAAATATCGTCGATTTCTACCGCAGCATTAGTATACTGTCTAATTATTCGTAAGTACGTAGTAAGTCGAGAAATTAAAAATATTACACTCATTACTAATAATTTATATTTTTAAGAACTATAATAGTTCGGAAATGTACATTATTAGTAGAAATATCCATAGTCTGAAATGGCTTATTGACCGCGTTCGTGGCCATTCCGGTGTCTCTGACCGGAATGTTCTAGTGTTTTATTTCAGGCAGTGGCGAATTTTCGGCAGTAGCTAGATCCAAATCAGTCTGTAAGTAGGATAATTCTACTAGCTGATTGCTATACTTGGTAGTTTTTTCTAGTTTCTTCCATTAATTCCTGTCTACAGCCGGAACATTACCCACAAGAAGCGCTCACGAGAACAGGTCGCCAATCCAACGATTCGCAGCGTTGAAAGAATTAATGTTCGAGGATTTAAAGAAGTCATAGTCTTGGGAAAACTACCCCCTGGCCGTGTTCTATTTTAGACATACCTCAAACTATTATTAAATAAATTCTATATTTTCCATATGCAGTTTTATGTATCAATCTACACCCCTTTTCACTCGGACTTTCAGTATTAAGATGTGAACACTCACGTGTCAAAATTCACTTTTCAAAGTTAATTTCTATGTAAAAATATTGAAAGAATTATGTTGCATGGAATAAAATGTATGAGTTATCGTAAAGTAATTAATCCATATATTACGAACAATATGTAGCCAATATGAAATACATTTAAGAAATGTGGTCAAAGAGATTAGTAAAACTCAGTTAATCGCATTTTCTACCCATTGAACGTAATATTTGGCTACAGTTGCCAATATGTTTTTCTTCAGTTATCAGTTTCTTCAAACTATCTTCAAAAATTACTTGCTTTAACAAGTCATTATGCGAACTAGCTAATACCAGTTTGTCAAAGTAATTATTGGAATGGCGTCTAATTGAATCTAATACTTTTTAGGCGCAGTTGATACATCTCTAAGCGCGTTCAAGTTTGTGAAGAAGGACCAGCCTTCGATCTACGGGATTAACATACAGCAAAGTTGTCTCTGTCAAGCGTATACTTTTCGACGTATTTTATGTCAACAAACTTTTTTGATGATTTTCTCTTTTCCCTAAGAAACTGTTCGGCAAAAAGTTCACGACTGCGATTTTTTCTGTATTATTTCTGCCATCATGCTGTGATTTCAGTACACGCGTTATTTTAATAGTGGTATAACTTTATTGACACTCATTTTGAGGTATTAAGCTCTAAAGTTTCATGATTATGAAGAAAATGGAGGATCAAATTGGACCAAAAAATTGGTGATTTCTTCTCTTATAAAATGTTTACTTGTTCTTCTGAAGGTGTTACAAATACGCATAGTGTATTCTTCGCGGAATATGGGAGGAGAAAGGAGGAGTAATATGACCATAAAAATACGTTTGGCGTACCGCATGCGATTGTAAGAAAAGGTAGGGATGGAAATAATCTCGATTTTTATTTCCTTTTTTAATTTTTTTATTGACAGGATGTATAAACATACAATAGTTTACGGGATTTAGGCATGTGTCACTATTTTGCGAGGTAATAAACCTGTATTCGAAACATGAATACAATCGTAGTTACTTAAATACTAATTTTGATTTATTAAAGAAGATTAAATATTTATTTAAAGATGCTCTTTTAAATGTACGTATGAGCCAAATTCAGTTTTCTTCATCTTCTTCGTATTGTAGATTCCTACCAGCAGATCAGTGGAATATGAGTGATGTACACTTGGAATGAATGGAAACAAATGAAGTATATCCCTTTTCTTCTTGTTATTAATTTTAAAGTTTTTGAAAACCTTAGGTTCCTCTTCCACTGGCGAGTCAAACGTTTACTGTATAGAAACTAATGTCATGATTTAAGGATTTCTTCTACATCATTATAAAAGGCTTCTGTGTGACAAATCTAATTCATCTACTTTTTAACCAGCCACAGGCACCATTTTCTACTTTTTTTACGTTTTTTCTTGATTCTTGATACAGATTTTTGAAGGTCATTAACACAAAAAAAATTAATTTCTATATAAAATACAAAAATGTGCAAAATAATTATACCATTTCCTGTACCTATTGCTATTCTGAATCTAGCTCTTTATCGTCAATATCGCTGCAGACATTACAAATATCTCGAAAACACTCATCACGAGTCTCTTGGAAAACCATGACGCGACACCACTGGAGATGTACCACTATCAAAATAAATAGATCTCCAATGATACACTTTTATTGTGGTACGCTATGTCGTGCCCAGGAAGTACTTGGAGTTCAACAGCTTTCAGAATAAATGTAAAAGCACTTGTGCGGACCTGATAATGGATTTAACTCAGTTTCTCTGGAGTTGTACTGGTATTAAAATAACGCCTGTAAATATTGTCGGAAAAATATATCTTAAATCAATTTCTTCTTTGGATTTTGTAAACCAAGATACCAAACCACCATGTTGCTTATGTTTTCTTGTTTACTTAGCTAATCTTGCTTTTGAAACAAGTGCTGTAATTTTGAATGTTCAGTACCTTACCTCTAGTTTTGGAAATATTCAATTCACACTCTCTTGTCACAAAAAAGTCCTACTGAATTGATTCGCCTTCTTGCACATCATAGATAGACCCCACTTACACTTAAGTTTTTAAAAGTAAAATCTACTGCAATATAGCACTAAGTGCGCCGGATTTATGTTATTTAATGGAAATAAATATACAATTTTATTGTAAAGGAGGAATCAGTAAATTAAAATATGTACTAAATTGCAATTTTCTTTTCTTTTGGGAAGAATTATGAGAGATGTTTTGAATTCTACTTGCTTCACATTGCAATTTGACCCAAAGCTTGTGTAATTTAAAATGTCGATAATTGAAATTGAGGACGTCTAAGGTGGGTGGCTGTTGGTTAATAAAATAAATATTGCTATTGACGCACCGTTCAGTTTTTTTAATATTTACGAATTAAATATGATCCAAGAAAAATGAATCTAAAATCTAAATGACACGACATTTTCTTTCTGTAACGAAGTTAGACAACGTGGCTAACTTCCTGATTGAAACACGTTATTTGTTACGCCTTTCTAACCTTAGGAAACTCAACAGGCACATTAGTAAATTCACACAATTATTCTTTAAAATAAATTATTTAGAATAAATATTGAATCAAGTTGTTTTCAAAATAATGAGGAAACGCATTTAAATATAAGCTACCACTAAATCTTTTGATATCAGTCACGTTGTAAAATAGGAAATATGAAAGGCAAATAAGAACTCAGAGGTGTAACAAAAACAATAATAGTATATGATAACTAAGGTATATGATAAACAAAGTATTTCGTTATGATGATGTTGATTTCAAGGAAGTGTCAAAATGAATGCTTTGAAAATGAGTTATATTTTCATAGGTCACCCTTTCTTAGGTATATTTTATTTTACTTATCCTCCAACATATATTTGTTTACATTAATGAGCATTTAATAGACCATTTACTGATAAAATAGTGTTTTTAATTCGTTTTAGTTGTTTTATTTCCATTTATTTTTGCATCCTTCTGAGTTGGAAATCTTTATATGTTCCCTCAAATGTAGATCTGTGAACCCTATCTAAAAAATCTGGCATAGTGTTCAAGGGATTCAAGGAGGCTACCTTATGAAGAGAATTATTGCATTGTGTTCAGAAGCTCCAGGTCCTCTTTTGATACTTTTTCTTAATAACTGGCATTGTTTAGCAAACAGATTGACCATTCTGGAAGGCCCTAAAACTGGTTCAGGTGATTTACCTGCCCCGTTACACATGGCAGAGTGATCAGTAAAATGTTGTTTATTGGCCAGAATTAAATCATGGAAAGTAGCTTACATTACATGTATTATATCATTTTAGTAATTGAGTTCATACTACTCAACAACAGTGGCATAAGGCATCGGATGTAGTTTTATTATTGGAGTGGCATTAAACCACACTTCATAACAAAAATATAAACAAGATTTCAGGGAAAGAATGAGATATGTATATCCACAAACTTTTCAAAACCACCAAACACAAATGATCACGATCTAGTCGCATTCACAGATCTGTGGCAAATTACAGAAAGTACGAGCATTGGAAAGGTGATTCAGCCAACGATCACCAGCATGCATCATGTGACAAAGCCGTTGGAGCGATAATGTATATTAGGAACATAGCGCATATTTAAACCAGTTTATCTATAAATGACATATTTGAACGTTTTGAATTCGTAATAATCTTACGCTCTACCTTGTCTATTGAAAACTTTTTTGGCAGTATCTCTTTTTAAAACATAATAACATATTTTTGGCGTTTAATATTATTCGATGATTCGTCGAGGTTTTTCGGGCTCAAAGCTTCAGCTAGACTGAAACTATATAAGGAAATAAAATAGTTAGATAAATTCTAAAATAAACTATTTTGAGTGGTTGAGCCTAATTTTTACATTCAAGAGAGCAACAAATAGCAATTTATTAAGAACGAAACCACGGAAAGGAACAGACTTGAAAAACAATCACCTAAAGAAATGTTCGATGCCAAAATGTCACAAGTCATTTGTGCAGAACATGTAGGTTCCCTAATGCACACGTTGTATAGAAAGGACAATAGGAAAGATCCGGGACGTAAAGCATAGATAGACTAATATGTATTCACAAAGTAAGTATATGAAGTATTACTTGAATGATAACGTGATCTAGCTTATGTTTCACTTCCAATATCTTTCTTAACCTGCAACAATGGCGTCCCTAAATAGGGCACTCAGGACCACATGATCTCTTTCATTACTCAAGAGCCAATCAATGCTTTCAAAACATTTTACAAGAATTTGATTGCATTTCCCAACTTCCAGAAATATTAAGATTCAAGAGGAAATATTTTTATGACTTTTCATTATTATAAAACACAAGGAATCAAAGGAAAAATTCGTTATGCAACGCAATAGTGATGAGGAAGAAAAATAGATGGTGGTGCTTTTTATAATGACACTCAAACTCTTCCCAAGAAAACGCAGGAACGTTCTACTACGCATTTCTGGAATTGAAGGAAAACTATAGAAGAGTTGTTATCCGCGATACACAGGTGCCAATAGTATTCAGTGTTTGTAAAAGAATGACCATGTGAGAAAGCTGGAAATATCCGACGCAAATAGGATAGGAAACCTTCATAGAGTGGAGTTTTTTCAACTGACGTTATAAAAGTCTCCCTTATGCGTGCGGAATTTTGTAATACTCCACGCGCCCGCCAAAAGGTTAAATCTGTGGGAAAAGTTAACTTCATATTATTTTCTTTTTAAAGAACCACAAATGTCAATGTTCGCCTAAACTTAAAAGTTCTACTCTCTATTTAAATATTGCTTAATGCTTATTACAAGAATTATTTTACCAGAATGATTCGAAAAATTCTTTCCTTGCTTGCTTATTTTTTTAAACAACTGAAAGTGTGCACTTTTTCCAATTAGAGAATTTTATCTGGGGTTATAGAAAAGGCGCCCGACTACTGATATTGCAGATAGATACCTGACCAATGAAGGGCCAGTTTTGCCATACTTCCTTTACAGTTTTCTATTAGAGGAATCCGTTGCAGATATTGGGTTTATCTTGCGAATATGCAAACATCTTCATGGGTAATAATTAATAAGTAATAAAATACTTTTTGGGAAATAACTTCTTTTAGCATAATTTTTACATTCAATAGAGCTACGAAATTTTTTTCTCTACGCCATTTTTATATTTGAAAAAATATTTCATAAAAACCCTCAATGTGTGAAATAAAATAATGTAATTGAAAAAGGAAACTGGTATACATTGCAGTGCTTTTTCAGCTCTGATTACTATTAGAGTAAATGTGAAGGTGATAATATGAGCCATGTATATAATATGAACTCCGTTATTATCAGTTCATATATCACAAACTATCAGAAACGATTGTAACTCCTAGTTTAGTAGCTTTTTTTCCCATCCTGGCTCTGTGGTTTAGTTGTGAATGAGAGCTGATGTGCAAACAAAGGTGTTCGTGTTTTCTCGGTTCTAAAACTTTGGAAGGTAAGTCTTCGACTGTTTATTACAGTTTGAGTTCGCTTAGACCGATTTTAATTCCTAACGAATGAAATACAATAGGTGCTAGGCATTGTTTTATGACCGCATGCTGTAATCTTGGATGCAACAAAGACCGGGTTTGGATTTGCAGAATTGTAATAGGGCAATGGTTGTAAAATGAGGCCCGAACTGTGATGGGTATATGAGCCCCAAATTTAAGGAGCATGGTTAAGGCAACCCAGTTAAGAGTAAGGAATTGGATTTGAAAAATTCTACCCTAACGTTTCTCGTACCAAGACCTACTCTTCAAAGTTTTTTTCGTGTTGACAAACACGGAAGTGTTTGGAAGAAGTCAGTTTTAACTAAATTAGGAAGAAAACCTATAATGGGTGATGAGCTGGAATAAGAGTCGAGTATGTACTTGCCATAGATAGTCAATTCCGTGGTCTCACCAGAAAAGAATTTCGCCGGGTAGCGTACCAACTTTGTGCAAGAAATGGAATTAGACAACTGTTCACAGAAGATGCAAAAGCCGGTAGGGATGGGCTCGACCACTTTATGAATAGCCACAAGGAATGAATACCACTTTATAAATAGCTTCAAAGGCACCCCTTATCACATCATCTCTTTACAGGGAGGCTTTTTCGGCATCTGGAGAAAAACATATGCCTGCAAATGCAACAAAACGTAAAAATGGAAAGGTGAAAAGACAGACTGGAAAGGTAAAACAGACTGGTAAGAAAAACAAACCTGCACTCACGTGAAAGTTCGAGAAACAAACCGGCATTCACACGCAAGGTTTCAAACGGAATCTTCTTGAGGATCAGGAATCAGAAGAATCAGACTACTCTATCAATTCAAGAATCTCTCTTTTTGAATCACTAGTAGGGGTTGAAACCCTTGAAGGGGTAGGGGTTGGTCTGATGGTCAAACGCCTCGTTTGTTTTGTGATAGACTATTTTCAGCCGACCACCGTGAAGAACTTGGATCTAGGGAATTATATGAAATGTGGGCGCACAATGACTGCTGGTGTCGGAAAAGAGATTTATATTTGTGATTTGTGTAAATGATTTTTTTTTCAAGTTTTTGTAATAGAAGAGCATTTACATATATAAATGTGTAATTTGTTTCTCTAAACCCATGTTTTAATTAATATTTTAAGGGGGTTCATAAGTTGAAATTTAAGTTATCATATTTAATTTTAAAAAAGACGCTTAATTTCTTTTAAAAGTCGGGGACTTATATTGTCACCTTCTCCTCTAATAACCCCTTTAGATATTCTTCATAAATTGTAAGTTAACACTTGTTACTCAAAGAATATTTACAGTTCACTGTAAAGATTGACAAATGTTTTAAAATTAAATTTGATATTTCCATGTGACGACCACTACTGAATCACATGAAATTTGCTAACCTTTTATCCGGCTAAATTTACTTCCAAGTTTTTCGCCTCCTTAAACAAGCTTCAAACTTCAGTCGGAATAGGAACTGTAATTCGACTATCAGGCAATTTCAGTTCTGCAGACGATTTAATGTGGCTTTAGCAATCACATGTCTCTTGTGAAAAACGACCTCAATATTTTATTTCTTTTTGCATCGACAGGGAGGTAATTCTAGTAATCAATCCGTAAATTGGTTTGGTGCAGCTCTCCATCTCCTTCTCACCTGTTGTAGTGTATCCATTTGCTTATAGTACAGCAACTTGTGCCTATCCTCATTTGTTTACTATAAACCAGTAGCTGTGCCGCTGTTCTTTCTGTCCATGAAAAGCGCGTAAGTTGTGCAGTCAATTCTTTGAACATTCAAGCCATAATAAACAACAATTACATCATACTTAGCAGTTATCAATTTATATTTTATATATATATAATGTGAATTCGCTGCATTATTAAAGACACTATTATTATTATTATTATTATTATTATTATTATTATTATTATTATTATTATTATTATTATTATTATTATTATTATTATTATCATTACTTGTATCCTGCGATAGTACGTCAGTGAAATGGGTAGCATTAGAAGAAAGCTTGGGCACCTTGGAAAGCTTCACAATAGCTTTGATATTGATGACAATGTCATTGAATATTAGAGAGAATGCATTGTTACTTAACGTGATTGCCTAACCTTACTTTAATATGTTAGAAAAATATACAATCTAGACAAAAATATGAAGGTTACAGAAAAAATATCGGGAAAGCTGCTGAAATAGGCGCTTTAATACACTTCTCAAAATTTAAAGCGATTACTTTCTTACCAGAGCACTGCTACAATGAATTTTCAGAATAATATTTCCTTCAGAACTGCTATGAAAGCCTCTAGATTGGTAATCAGAGTTATTGGAGAAAGCATTTCTAGAGAGAGATATCTATTTGTTAAATAATTTCGATGGTATAGAAGAAACTGAAAGAATGTAAGATTTTTATAACAATGGGAGTAACGGTGGGTAATACGTTATCGGGATGGAATGTGCTACATTACAAAGATATTACTGGGCCAATATCAACAATATGGGAAAGTATGTAATATTATAACTCCACTGGGTTGATTATGTCAATTTATTCCTTCATTCGAATCAAGGGCTCATTCGACTCATTTTTGAAATATTGAAATGGAAGGTCACGAACTAGTTAACATATAAGTTTTGAACAACACATCTGTCAGGTTAGACAAAAGAATAGAATAAATACCAAATGAATGAAGTTATTTAGAAATTATCTAGAAATCATTAGGCCTTAGCTCGTAAAGAGCTGTAGTGCCAAAGTACATAATAAATACATAAATACATACATACATACATACATACATAATTCTCCCATACGTTCAGTCATAAAATAAATTTATCAATAATCATATTTCTAGAATAAATGTTGATTTTTAAAATTTAACATTGTGTTGTCCATGATTTATGATTCATGGTGCAATCTGTGAATTACATAGAATTAATGTGTTAAATTAGTTAAGTTTGATGAAATATCCATGATAATTCAGCACTGAATTCTTCACATCAAATGTACTATGTGTATTTTCTGCTATTTTTGTAGAATAAGCATAGTGTTAATTCTTGACATAACGCACTACAAAAATTGTGAAATAAGAATAAATTGCAGTGGAATACTGAAGATAAAATTTATATAATATATACGCCATCGTTTCTTATTTATATACTAGGAAGTAATTTTCCGTTTCGATAAAGATTTATATCTTCATCCTCCACCCAACTGAATAGAGAAAAATTTTATATGTACCTGAGAATTATATTTCTGTGGTAAGTTTTACACCATTTTCTTATGTTTCTTTTCCTTTGAATATTTTTTCATAAAATACTACATAGGATTTCTTTGAACTGCCCATTATTTTTCACTAAACACTCTTATACATGCCAGACAAAGATCTATAATAAAAAATTAATTAGGTGTCAGTATTTAATTGTTTTAAAAAAAACTGAAAGTTCACTATGAGAAATTGTTCACTTGGAATTCGCTTGGAATTCGAGTTGGGATATTGTCTTATTTTCCTTAGGAAACGTACAATAATTACTAGGATTCATAAAGTTACTGTGTGAGGTTTTCAGTGAAAAATATGAATTTCAAAAGCCGATGTAAAATTTTGAATACAATAGAGTAAAAAAAATGTTGGCAATTGCTGTATATATTCCGCATTGAATGCGCATTAATACGAACATGTCCACTAAAAGTTTCTATTTTTAAAATAATTAAATTTATTTATAGTCGCATCATCAACCTGGTTATTAACGACTGTCAGAGACATTATTAAATATGTGCCACATTATACTGTGATTACAAACACGATAATACAATTTAACTTTACGATATACTTTGACCAATATTAAATTAATATTAGGGATGGATGAATGTAAATAAAACAATGGGGTTAAATTTCTGTAAATATATTCATAACTTTACAAATGTTGATTATTTTATCTTGATCTTTTGATGAATGTAGAATGGCATCATATTTGAATCCATTTAACTGCTTCTGATGGTTGCATCTGGGGCATGTTTTAGAGATGTGAAAAATTTCG
Organism: Teleogryllus occipitalis; assembly: GCA_011170035.1. Lineage (NCBI taxonomy): Eukaryota > Metazoa > Arthropoda > Insecta > Orthoptera > Gryllidae > Teleogryllus > Teleogryllus occipitalis. Next base: position 26,376 of record BLKR01009856.1, on the reverse strand, counting down.
GTATTACAAAGTTCACTTGTCGAAAGAGATGATTTTTTCAATAGGTAAAGATGGCTTAATTTGAAATGCCCGTATCTTACTCTTGAAAAGTCTGCTTGCTCCTTGCGGACAATTTTCTTTCTGATCTTTAATGTGTGAAATGTGCAAGTTGTTTTATGTATGTTGCTGGAATTAGATGTGCGAAAGAATTGTTCCAATGATGTTTTAATTTGTGACTGACATTTTCCCTGATGTCTTCAAATTTATTCTTTCGGTTGGGTAAATCTTAAATATTAATTCTTCGCGGCAATTTTCTCTTCTACGTCAGTAATTTTATTACCAAAAAAATGCTGTTATTGTAATGGGGAATATCAAGAATATAAATTATTCTTTTTGCTAGATAGAATAAGCGTTGTGTATGTCAGCAATTTTTTATTTTTCTCCTAATATTACTGTTTCTATAAAGATAATTGTAAGACCTTAGAGGGCTATTTAGTTACGACACTATGTCTTTTTATTTTAAAAGGTTTTGCGAGAACTTTACGCCACCTCTTATGACAATGGCGTGAACACCACGTAATATACATAATTACATGACCTCGCAGGCAAAGCTTCAAATGTATTATATACTTGCGACTACTCAGAAATATTTACGTAAGTTTTGTGGTATTTCAGTTGCTCTGAGTCTGAGTTGGTTATGTAATACTGTACATAATAGATGATGTTCATTCCAGTATTTAAGGAGGTTGGGCGTTAAGCACCCAAGTATTAAAATAACAATTCAACATCCTTTTGTTTTAGTTGAATAGCTCTCCATGGTCCTGCATAGATCTTTGAAATATCTTCAAAGGCTGACTAGATAATTCATCACGTATTAAAGAAACAGTACTCACGAACGCATCTTCTTCACTAATAAAATTACAACGTAATTGGACCGGGAACGGTAGCTCAGTGCATCAACTGATGTCACTGCAGCGCCTCTGACCGGAAGGTCCTAGGTTCGAGTCCTGACGGCGACAGGATTTCCGACATTAGCTTTTCAGCTAGGTCGAATTCAGTCGCTGTCTGGACGAGAATTCTAGAGGCCAGCTGCTCTGATCGGTAGTTTTCCGTGGTTTCTCCTATCAATACGAGGCGAATGCCGGAGCAGTACCCTAACAAACGGGCCACGGACCGCGCGCGATCTTTCCTTCCACTTCCATGTCTCATCCTCTCGCCTTACATACACACACTTACACTAACATGCACTACACTACAACATATTCCGGGAGACCGGTCGGGAGCTTAGAGCTTGTCCGGGCTTGGGCGGTGCCCCGCTGGTGGGAGAGTCCTGGTTAGGGGGAAACCCCATTAGCCGACGGTAGATCGGCGCCGGATCTCGCCATCCAGCGGGGGAAGATCACCGCTATCTCCCGAGAAACGAAAATGCACTATACTAACGGGACTAATGACCACAGCAGTTGACGCGCCCGGAAACACGAAAAAATCAATCTAACAACGTAATTATTTTGTTAGTAAAACTGATATTTGGATTTAAACATTATCGTCATAAAATAACGGAAAAGTCGAAAAGTAAGCGCTTTTTCGTAGAAGTGTCATTATAAATATTTCAAAATATAAGAAAGTGAAACTAGATATAATACAGGATATGAGTTAAGAGCTAACTCATGTTCTTGATCGTTTTGTATTTGTATTATGCTAGCGTAAGGTGATGTACCTTCTTAGTCTTTACAGAATTGCTGATATTTCTTACATGAAGTAATTTCTGACCTGAAGAATCACAAGCATTCCCCTACAGCGTGTTTGAAGTATAATGTGACATTCGCATTACATCACTTCATTGGTATTTACGAGGTCGTGTTGGAGTAATAAAATATTTTCAAAACTATTTTGTTGAGAAAATACATAGAAAATTATTTTAAAATTATCCAAAATTGAACATTTCTCTTCATCTATTAAAGAAAGGACTATCCAGTAGAATATGCTAGCACTTTCCCTAACGTTATTTTTTAGATTCGAGCATTTGAGTACATGAGTTTTAAAAATTCAGGTGAGCATATTCCAGCTACGAAGAGCTCTAAAGGGGGCTACCCGGCATTCGGTTCGGAGCGGCTTTATAAATTCATGTGAACATGCTCCGTGGAACCATAATAGGAGCTTGTTTTCTATTGGTTTGTGCTGTTTCTCAGTGAATCAACAATGAATTGAATTTATTTAGGTTTGCTTTACAAGCCTCATTTATTTGTAATAAATTGACCGAGTATCAAGTTGTGGGAGGTAGCTTATTTTATTTAAATGTGAGTAATATTGCTTGTACATATCATGCCACACTACTATAATTTCAACACTGCCCTTTCAAACAAATTATCTTCAAGCACTCGAAATTTTGAAAGGTGTAATTGAAATTTCATTTACAAAACAAAGAATATTTCAAACTTCTTTCCTTATTTACATTATCCTTCATAATTATTATGTGATTCAGATGTTAGTAATTTTAGAAATTATGTACAGATTATTAGAGTCCATTATAAAGAAATCACAATTGTATTACAGCGTATTTTTACATATTTTAGTTATTGCTCCTGTAAGCGATACATTGTATTTCGATACTTCTCATTTTTTAACATTTATTTTTAAAATTGAACGATCTTCTCGCTTCATTTTTACGGAGTGGTGCCTCGTATTGAAAAATCATTTCCTTCACGAGCTATGGAAGACTGAGTTTCATGCAGGTTTTTTCTTATAGGTGCTGAGTTCTAATTATAGGTAGCAATTTTGTGTGTGTCAGTTTCTCTTTTTCTTTGAGTCAGATGTATCCGTCGCATCGAAAATACCTGTATGAATGACACTTTATTTCTTGATGTTAAAAAGTTTGATTAAGTGTTTAAATTTTGCCTGAAAAAGTACATTAGAAACCCAAATTATCATCTGTTGACAAGAAATCTTGGCCAAAGGCATAATTACAAGATAGTCAATTAACCTTACCACAATTATCATTAACCTAACCTTACCTCTTAAGATTCAAAAGATTAGGACTAGAAAATTTGTTATACTGCATGAACGTACAACTGTTTGTGTTGACTTTAATAGGAGTTTGTGTGTCCATTACACTTCCCGAATGATAGTATAATTAGAGTTGATGGTAATGCTGGTTAGGGTAATATTAAAATTAATATTGCATCTGATTCCTTAAGATCAAATAAAAATGTAATATTAATTAAGTTGTATAATATAATATTCAGTTATATCTCTGGGTATATACGAGTGTCAATATAATAGTTGATCTGGAGATTTTGTCATTATTTTTGTGTGTAATAGTATGATATTCTACAACAATCAGAGAATAAATGGATACTGATATTCTTTTCGAGTAGGTTCTACAATTCTTACTCCAGATTTGTAACTTTTTTGAGTGAATTAATGGTTTAATGCTCCGGTGGTAACAGAGAAATGTTATATTGATGGTCTGTCTGTAGTTATACAGAAAAGAAACAATCCAATTAGACTAAATTACTTTTACTGCAAAAATACGTTTATTTTAAAAGTACTGAAATATTCTTTGTGATTGAAGACAAAAAAAATATTTTCAACCATAGGAACAATTTTATGAGGTATGTTTTTTCGCTTCTTCCAAAAGTAAGAAACGTAACAATAATGAAATACAAATCAAAATCTTATGGTTATACATGTATCAAATCTTCCTATTCTCTACTGCCCATGTAGTTATATATGTAGTTTCTGCTCCCAGGTTTGCTTACCTAGAAACAAATGTAGTTTGTCCAGTGTGCTGGCCTCTGGTAGTAAGAAACAACCATGCGCTGAAACTGGTAACTCATCGGCGTAGCACCGGCTTCCGGCTCTGCAAGTCTTCGAACGCAGGTGCCAGGGGCTGGGAGCATAGCGGTTGTACAGTTTCAATAGTGTACGACTGCAGTGTTTTGTTTATTATCGAATGACAGAATGAAATTATTGTTTTACAAAGGAAATTTCTATGCGTAAAAATATAGAAATTTACATTTTAAGAAAGTATGCCTTATGTGACAGTGTAAACAAAATTATAAGGAACGACGTTTCTTAGTGTATATTTTAATATATTTCAGTGTTTATGTAAGGGAATTCAGCTCTTTGGTGTCACAGATTATATTATAAGTGTTCAAGTGTTCAACCACACGAATTATTTCGTAAGTGTTCAAAAGGACAGGTGATTTATTGGAGCATCAATTGTATAATTAATTGTTTATATTCGTCAAATAAACGTGAAAATTATAATATTTCAAAGTTAATCTTGTGTATCAAAATAAGTTTTATTTTTGTTCTGATAACTTATAAATAATGACTATAAGAAGTAAAATTTGCTGTTATAGCGCCCACAGATTTCATTGAAATGGCAATATTTGTTATTATTTCTTTCATATTAATATTTTGAAGACCCAAAGAAGTTTTCAATTTTGCAAAGAAAAATTAAAAACGTTCATATATAAATTTAATTTTGTTTCACTATCAAAATGTATTCCTTTTGTAATGATCTTTCATTAAATATCTTACTGTTTAGTCACGTCAGAATAAAAAGGAAATCTTTCAGGTTTTTTAAAATTAAATTAGAATAATACAACTGTTACAATCCACCACTTAAATGTTTCTTCGGAAGACGTTTCGCAGCATTTCTTAGTTTGCATTTTCCCGCTGGGTAGTGCCGGTTTCACTGGGTTCCCGGAGCATCAAGGAACTCGTGTAGTAGTGGCGCGCTCTGGGAGACAGCGAGGGACTGGTTCGGCCCGCAGAACTATTCTCAGCACAGTTGCCCTCTGCAGGGGTAGAGAGAGCCCCCGTCGGGTGCCTTTAGCAAAGGTTGTGGGTCACCTGGGAACCGGTCATGACGACCGCTGAAGAGTAGTGCCGCTGAACAGTGACAAAGCGTGTGAATGCGAGATTTTATACTTGCTGATTTCAACGTAACGTAGCTTCTTGCACTGGCCGTGCGGGACGCAATCGCACGTGTTTTGCAAGTCAAGGTGTTACAAAATTGTAGCCAATTGTAGCTACAAATATGGTCTTTGTAGCTATTGATATTGTAGACTTTCTGCATTGTTTTTGTAGCTAATGATTGAATAGTGTGGCACATGACATGCATGATTGGCAGTAGGTGTGCAACCTACAACAAAACACCGTACTGGAGGACACTTCTTGCGAATGTAGGCTGACGGATTTTTGTTTACTTCAAAGAAACAATTAAAAATTGCTTCTTATACTCGAAAAATGACTAGTGATTTACAATTAATTGATATGTTTATGTAATACTGTATACTACGACTGTTTTTCAATATGAGAGTTTTATTGCTTTAAATTTCACCATCAGAGATCAAATGACAATATAAAAAAGTATATAAGAAATGAACATGTTTGTCTATTTTGTTCGAATATTTTAAATATATATATTGTTTGAAGTACAATACTATGACATATTTTTCATTGTAAATATTAAAATGAATTAATAAATATAAAGACAGTATTTTTATTTACTATGCAGAATGTTACATTTTGTTAATGATCAGTAACTATAGTACTGAACATACAGAATAAGAACTATATTATTTTATTTGGAAATACAATTTTTGTTTTCTGGAAATCCGTGATGTATTAAATTGAAGAAATGATACTTTACAAAAATCAACCATATCGCTGTCTTTTGGTGGAATATTATTTCATTTCGTTTTACATTTACGTGACAAATTAATTTAAATATTTGTACATTTATTTAACGACATTTGCCATGTAGATAACGTTATTGAATAAAATAATTTGTATCATTTTTAGTGCATATCATTTCATGACTTACCAATTTTGTCGCATGTGATTGAAATGTGAAGGTATGTATGGCATATGTATCTATCCTTCAATTCCATGTACGCCCTTTTTGAGTTGCACATTCATAATCTCGTCCACAGCATGACGTTTCAAAGGTCTAATATGGCTTCTGTATTAATGATGCGTCCAGGAAAAGGTGAGATGAAAGGATTTATTGCTACGCGAAGTAAACAATGTTAAATTGATATATAGCAATTTATTATATTAGATGCATATTTCTTTGTTGGTGAAGAACAGGGTAGAGACAATGTATCGAAAAAATGTATAATACTTCTCTCCGAGGAGGAGGGGATGAGAATCAGAAATTCGTTTTAAAAAATATTAAAGCAATTTAAAATCACTTTTGCTTGGAGTGTTTTCATAGGAGTGTTTCATTTCCAACGCTTTTTATTCATTTGCGAACGGCCAGTACTCACAACGCTCGTCTTGGTCTCTCCACGGAAGGCGCCATCGGACAGTGGCGGCAGGGAAGGAAAGTAGTGGTGGGTTGGTACGCTCACTGGTAAACATTCCCTTCTCTGTACGCGGCGCCGGAGGGCCGCGGCGCGGGGGCCGTGGAGGCAGGATGAGGCGGGGCGGGAGAAGCTGGACGAGGGCGGCGGGGCGGAGGGGGCAGAGGGGGCGGAGGAGGGCTCGCTGAGCCAGCTCCGGAGGCCGCCGCCACGGGTACCCGCTTCGCCTACTCGCACTCGCTACCCACGCCGAGGCGATGGAGGTGCGGTGCGGCGCGAGCGGCCGAGTCTTCGAACATGGCGCGACGCCTGCGCTGCGCAGACGCCCAGCTCCTCCTCCCCCTCCCCTCTCCGCCCGCTCCCGCTCCCCGCCCCCTGCCCCCGCCGCCCTCCGCGCCGCTCCGCCAGCGCCGCGCCGCGCATCTACATATGAATAGGCGGAGTAAAGCACCCACCTGCAATTTTTAAACAAGTTCGTTGGCTAGAAATATTCTGCTTCGCATTTTGTTTGTGTTGATGTCTTCATATATACGAAAATATTTATGAAAAGTTCCTACAGAATTCAACAAAAAAACATTTCCACAATACAAAAGAAAATTATTTATGTTGCCTAATTTGTTTGTTATGTTTCATCGCGTGCATAAGCGCGCGTGCCTCATCGCGAGCGCGTCCGTTTCCTTCTCGCCACGTGTTTCGCCAGGTGCGTAAATTGACTCCGTGATCCGGGAAGATGCCATCGAGAGCTTTCTTCCCAGCGCTGCCGCAGGAAAAATTCCGGGCGAAGATCTCAGGAATGATTCCAGGGCGCGTGATGCGCGCCGCTGGGCGTAGGAGTTTTGGTCCACACCTGTACTCAATTATATTTGGATTGGTCAATGAGAAATTTCTCTGGATGTGGGCTCTGCACAGACACCGCGAGGGGCCAGATTATAAAGAATTTTATCACTAAAATATAGTAGCAGGGCGAGGCAGGCTGCAGACGAAGAGGAAAAGAGAGGGGGGCAGAGGGAGAAAAGCACGAGGAGGAGCAACGCGAACAGAAAGGAGAGGAGGTAAAGTGTGCGGAACGAAGGGCGCAGGGCGCAGGGTGCAGGCGCGCGCGGCGCGGGGGCGGTGGCGGCGCCGTCCAGCACACGGCAGCGCTCTGGTGGCGGCTGGCGCGGCGGGCCAGGTGCGTCGCGGCGCCCGCCGCCGCCCTCGCCGCCGCCGCCACCACCACCGCCGCCCCCGCCCCCGCCCCCGCCCCCGCCGCCGCCGCCGCCGCCGCCGCCGCCGCCGCCGCCGCCGCCGCCCGCCGCCCGGCGTCGCGTCGCGGGGCGGAGCCTCCGCTGCGAGGCGCGCGCGCATTGGCCGCGGAACTTGGTTTCCGCAACTCCGCCTCAATAAAACATTTTTGAGCCTTTTTACTGGCGTTATCAGCACGCTGGAAAAGCTCCTCCTTGCTCGCGCACGTGTCAGGCTCGGAGGGCGGCGGTGGCAGTGGCGGCGGCGGCGGCGGTGGCGGCGGCGGTGGCGGCGGCGGTGGCGGCGGGGACGGCGGCGGAGGAGGCGACGGCGGCGGTGGAGGCGGCGCGCGGAGGGAGTCTGAGCGGGAGAGAGCGGCGGACGCTGGACACGAGCGGGGCCGTGCGGTCGGGGCGGGCGGTGGCGCGCGGGGCAGGGGGCGGGGCGGGGCGGGGCGGGAAGGAGGAGGGCGAGGGCGCCGGCGCGAGGGCGCGGGCTGAGGAAGCGTGATTGATGATGGACGCGCGAGCGCGGGCGGCGGTGCGGACAAAGAGAAAGAGACGGCCGACCAGAAAGACGGACGATCAGGTGCCCTTTTTTTACAAAAAATCTCCGGCCCCGGAGTAAGATATAGTAAACTGCAAGGCACGGAATACGTAATGCGCAACTGTGGCATGAAATTCAGTACTCCCCAATTCTATTCGTAATATCTTGGTAAATATATATTTCGAAGGAATTCTGATGCAATAGATTAGGCCCAGTGTACCCATAGAATTGCATAGTATAAATACACCCCAAAATAATATTTTCGTTTAAAATGTTCTCTCTCATAAGGGTTGCTTTTATACAATTGGTAATAAAACATTACACGGATTCAAAAGAAAAAAATACACAGAATACATCTTCCAGGATTCGCTCATGTATGTGCGCACCCTGCCACGTTTTTCGCTTATTGCGACGGATTCCTAAAAAACTGACGAGTTTTCGTCGGAAGAACTTTTTTGAAGCATGTTAGCGGATATCATAATGCGGACTGGCTTACATGACAACATATTTTTGTTATCCAAATTATACTTAAGTTCCTTGTGCTTTGCGCAAATAGTAGGCATCGCACTCAATTGGTGAAATATGAGTTTGAAAGTGTGTGAAGTACTGTCTGAATTATGGAGAGGATGCGAAGAAATGCACAATTATATTGTTGCACATTGGTGACAACATGAGCCTTGGGTTGGTGGATTTTTGAATTAATTATTTTTTTCGATTTTCAACGCTTGATAATAACATTTCCCGTTCTTTTCACATATAAGTTTTTATTTTTTATTGACAGTAAATAAAATTGATCGACATATATGATTTTGGCACTGTCAGAAAATGATTTACATTGCAGTGTGCGTACGTATGTTCATTTTTGGTAAAGTCATTTTCTACACAATACTCCCTCATTCTATTTCTTAGCATCTAGCATTTTTATTACTAATTTCCAATGCGTGCAAAGAAAACTATGCAGGATCCAACCATGTGAGGAGTGTCTATGATTTCATTAGACACTCAGGAACTGGGAAAGAATTCAAGAACAATGAAAGTTTCGATTTTCACAGAAAATCGCAAATATTTGATTGTGTCATTCCGCCTATTCTCATATTGCGCATACCAACCGAGTTCTTATACACGCTGCATCACCGCTTACGCCATAGCTGACGTAACAAGATACCAAGGCTCCATGGAAGAGACTCTCTGCCATTAAATATTTGCTATCCACCGGTTGCGTTAGGGAACACCAAATTTGTTGATATTCATGGTAGGTAAAGAATTGTTGTACGGTTTTCATACTATTCAAAGTTATTGCAAAATGCGTGAAGAATTTATTTTAATTGTATATTGTAATGTCATACGAGTGTATTTTCTTTGTCGCACTTGAGCAGTGTTCATGATACTTCTTGAAACACCATTTTATTTGTTTAGCGGCATTTTTACTGCTTAATGTCTCTACTACTTACTCATTTTACTGTATAGGAAATAATGTATAGTTAGTTTTAGGAAGGCTTAGTTTTGTTGTTGAGTTTCAATAATGTGTGGGTAACAGCTTGTTTCATATATCATATAGAAATAGATTTCCCATTTTATCAAATTGGAATATAGGTAGAGGTATTGTATGCCAATAATACAATGGAAATTTCAAACTTTTTATTTTCTTGATACAAGAATTACATTTTTATGTCTTTGGTAAAAAGCTGAATACTTTCGACGGAGAAAGTAAATGAGGCAGTGCCAAATATTTTCATATTTACGTACTTTCTGTCAGATGTTGAAACATATCGTACGTTTTGTTTTCTTGAACAATCAAACAGCATCGTAGATAACGAATCAATAAAAGTGTACGTTATAACAACGTTGTAAGGGACATATTCTAAATTTTACAGAAGAAGCTAAAATCTTACACGTGGTCCCATGTTAAGAAATGGGTTACCCATCTTTCAAGCCTAAATATTCTAATACAACGCAGCCGTAATGTTCTCGAAATATTCCTGTGGGTAATGATCATAGCTATGAACATTATTCCACAAAAACAGGAAATTAAAAATTGTGTCGCTTACAACGTTATTACGGCTTAAGCTTCAATTGAAAAGAGCACTTTTCTCATATTTATTTGTATATTCATGCGCTGATATTTTTATCTCGTTGTGGTTTACAACTATTGTGTGATCATTGCCAAAGTTGTCAGATTGTGTGTTATAATGAAAGAGAACAATCAGTAATTAAATTTGTTAATTTCTTTATGCCAGTCAACATAATTAGACACATAACTTCATGAAAACTTTTGTGTTATGCAGACATATCTTGGCCACTTGCCATCAGAAGTCTATTTTCTTGTAGATCAAAAAGAAAAATTGATAATAAACATAATGATATCAACTTTTGATGGAACGAGTGACAGGATTATTGTCAGACTTAAATATAGTGACTTGTTACAGATCATCAGTTGTGACGAGGTTATATTCAATCGATGGCTTGGATACCTAAAATTAAATTTGTAACGAATCTTCCGATTTAAGAAGTGCGTCCAGCTCAAGATCTGTCACAAGTCACTATATTTAGTAAATCAGACAATAATGCATATTGCAAGTATAGAGAATCAGGGAGTATGATTCTGTATAGTTCACAATCTGAGAGATTCGGTCTGTGTTCAATTCGATATCTTGAACTACTGTCATTTGATGATGACCATTAGAAATGATTGTAGTAAAGAGCAACGTAGCGTCATGTCTTGAAATGACGACGCTGAGCTTTAATTTACGAATATGCAAATTCGGATGCCACCATTACGCGCGTCATAACGCTTACTTTTCGCAACGCGTCATCGCACATTAAACAGATTACAAATTCTGCTTGATGGTCTGTGACGTGACTCCCAGATGATCCCTTTCTGAGGTCACGAGCGGGTGGTCGGACCTCCTCACGTCACGACTGGCGTCTGTTTGGCCAGTGAAGGGCGTGGATGAACTCGGACTTTTCACAGCCGATGTCTGCACCTGCAAGCAGAAATACCACCGTTATTAGTTCATGTGTCTAGCATAATTTTCGTGACAAAAATAGTAATTATCTTCTTTCACATATAATGTGACAAACATATTACAAGAATTTTTGTAAACTCGTTTACTGGAAAAAAGTATGGCATTTTTTAAAAAAGTGTCAAGATGTGTTATTCAGTTCATTTAATAGTATGTATATTAACGAATAAAATACAAACATTTCAAATTATTGGTGAATAAAGTGTGTGATATTTTCAATAGTATATAAATTCGTCTTTCGAAGAAACATCTTCCATCGTAATTTCAGGAGTTACTATTTTACATGAATGCTAAATTAACATTATCTTAATGTTTATCAATAGAACCGCTGTTAAAGTAGAAATGGAATTACAATAGTGGCATGACACAACGGGAAGTAAAGTCGGTACAAAATGCAATGTAAAACCCAGACACTAAAAAAAAAGAAATAATATTAAAATGATGAATAATGAAATATTAAAAATGAAGCATGACTGATTTATTGGAAATAAAGAAAATAATTTTTTTGTATAATTTGACAATTGCATTCATTGAAAGCTATAAATCATGACACGATATAAATTATCATAAAGTTTGGAATGAAGAAGGGCGAGAAATAGTTGGAAAATGATCTCGAATGACTTGCAGGTACGTACATATTGTAATGGGTATCCCTTGATTTTGTGTGAGTGAAAATGGTACACCACAGAAAAATTGGCCTTTCTAATCCTAAAGTCCCATTTTCTGCTCATAAATATATCATACAGGATGAAACGTAATGGTACAAAATACTGCTTTTTCGCAGAAAAGGATTTTAGTCCCGTTCCATCGATCTCCACTCTGTTACGCCAAAGGTAATCTGCCCTTTTTCCAGTAAGTTTCTCTTACATTTTAAGCCCTACATCTATGAGTAATATCTAAAGCAAATGGCGCTGTTCGAAAAAGTGTTTTTCTCTTGGAAAAACATAGTTTGGAAGATTCAAAAGCCAATATTAAGACAGCGGACTATGGCCACTGTAAAAATATTGAAATTATAAAACAAAAATACATTTTTCACCTCTTTATTTTTATGATTTATTGAGCTTTTTAAGACGGGAGTAGGCACTGTATTTTAAAGTGTTGAGAGTCGGTGAAACAACGAAGAAGTTTCATACCATCTGTGCCATTTCTAGGCCAACTCGGAATTTACTTATGTCAGAGATTAAGAAATTTTCAAACATTACGAAACGTTCTATAGAGATCAATAATACAATAAAATTTATTAATTTCAGTATTAAAGTAAAAGTAATTCTAACAGTATCTCTTGACTTACTTCAAACTTAAAAGGAGTAAAAAGTCAACTTTGGAAAATTGTTTACAAAAAGTTAAAACCATCGTGAGCTTACTATAACATTCATGACCTATTCGAATTATCATGAGCAATTTATATTTTTATCCAAACTATTTCAACACTTTATTCGTAATATAAGTTGCAAATATTCTATTAAGATCTCAATAAAATTTAGTAAAAGACGAAGAATTTTCAAAACTAACTTTTAACACTTTAAATTATAATTATTTATTCCCCAAAAAGTTGAATTTGAACTACCAACTGAAAAAAATGCTATAGAAAATTTGTTTTCCCCACTTTTCTTAAATAAGTTGTATCTAATTCATTGATATTTTTCAACGTACACAAGTATTTATAACCCAAGATAAAATCTCAGATGAACATTTGATTGCACAAACTAAATACGAGAAATAAACGAAGCGAATGTGTTTGTATCGTAAGTAATTATACAGAATCCTATAAATAATTTTATACAGACTTTTAAAAAAGTGAGAGTCGGCAAAGGTGTGAAGTAATAAAAATAATCTTCAGGTATTTTAAAAATAGCAATCCAACATCATTGTACAAGAATATTAAGTTAAATAAATTGAAATCAGTCAACATTTTCAATATACCTTAATTGGAAGAAAATCCATTACAGACATAATGTTAGTGGTAAACAACATGTTTATAATTTCATGAATAAGTCTATTATATTTTTCATGCTTTCAAAATTTTTATGGTCAATAACAAATATTTATTCTGAAACATTAAATTTCATTTAATATATATTAGAGAGATAGTGAAAAAGATATAAGGAAGCCATAAATATTTCGCAGTGTACTTTGCAGAAAAAAACACGCGTTAACGGAATTAAAAGAATTTTCACAGAAATTGCTATTTTTTGACTTCCTTTCAATGTATGTTGACATTGTCGCAATTTCTATTTATTGTCTTTCTATAACTTGATTTTTCTCCTTTTCCGGCTACTACTCAAGACACAGTGCACCTAGTTCTTCAAATACGCATTTAAAACTTACAGTAAACCTGCAGCAATGATTTCTGGAAACAAAGTTTTATTTTATTATAACGCTAGACAGTTCTTTTCAGAACTTGGAGAATTTTGCATTCCAAATAAGTAAATGTTAATGGAATTAAATTCTCCTCCTCCTTTATCATCATCATCATCATCATCATCATCATCATCATTACTATCATCACCGTTCTGTACGTTAGCGATAATACATGTAACCTGTTTTGACTCGCTGTCGACGCCATCCCATTCATCTCTGCTTGTTCTTCTTTGAACATTTCTGGTAGGGTATTGCAGTTTTCTTATTTCAGGGGAAATAATGTCAATGAAACGTTTTAATATTTTTTGAGAAAGTCACTGACCACTTCATTTGTTTCCAGAATCTGTTTGTTAGTGAAGTGTGTGCTCTGTTTCTATTGCGTAAGTAGCAGTCGATCTTTGCTTATATATTTTAACATTAAATGTTGTAATTATAAACACATATTTTGGTGCTTATTTTTAGATGTGAGATTAATGTCCATCATAGTGGTAGTCTGTGGTGTAGATTTTCAAATCGACTTTTCTGTTGCGAGTACGTAACCAACAATCAATGTCTAATCGTATATTTTTTTAATTCCCCTCAGATGTTATTTATAAGCTCAAGAGAATAGAAATTTAATTACACATAAAAGAAAAATATAAGAGACAATAATCCGCATACGTTATTTTTGAATAAAAAACTTTATAATACTAACATAAGAAATTGTTCAGAAAAATTATAATAAATACGACAAACGTATCATTAAATCTTTACTTTTCAAGAATTGAATATAAGTCTGCTGACATTGCTTGCATATTGTTGATGTTCGCTCCGGGTCTGCTTTCTTGATATTGAGGACAGTGCTACTCCAGCATTGGGATAGCTACAATTTAATGGTCGCAAAATTGGACTACTAAACAGTGTAATGTAATACGGCAACATGGAAGACAATGTGTTGACATCTCTCAGTGAACATCAATGCTTTCACCAGTACTCATCGTCAAGTGAAAATATGTGTTCACAACTTTGGACACACTACAATTTCTTTTAGAAGTAGGTTTCATGTTTTTCTAAATTGTACACTGCGTATTCATGTCGCCAGACATGAACGCATGGTGTGTTATGACAGCTTCGAAAACCTGAGCTTTGCCATTGGATGTGTGTGCAAATTCATATTTTCTTAGGAACCAGCGATAATATCGTTTCGATGTGTTGTACACCTTCTTTGCTCTACTCCTTGACGAGCTCACCCCACCCTCCCGGAAGTGCAGGGTATTTGGAGCGCGACGGAGGAACGAGGGGCACCCCCTCCGAGTTCCGGGTGAGACGGGGTCTCGCAGGTCCCATAATGAGAATTTGAAAATTTATTGTCTTGACAGGACGTCGTTGGTAATTCCTAAACAAATTTTCGGCGCCGTTCGCGCAATATAGAGGCGCGTCGGAGGCGTGCGCCTGACATATCGACAGACCAACATGGCGTTCCGTCATTAACTTCTTAATTACGCGGCTAACGCGAACGGCGCGAGGACCGACGCCCGGCGCTGACACCTGTCCGTCTGGGCGCCGCAGCCACCGCCGACGCCGGCCAAGCCGCCGACGCTGCCGCCGCCGACGCCGCCGTCGTCGTCGTCGTCGCCGGCGTCGGCGGTGACGGCCCCGGTCGACGACGCCGGCGGAGGCGGCGGCGGCAGGGTATGGGGCCTTGACCGGCTCCTCTGCCTTCGTCACCATCTCTGCCCTCTCGGAGCTACCACCGCTGTCGCCGTCGGGCTGTGGTTTCTCTTACACTGAGGTCGGGGACGTAAGCACGGTTGATTGTACGGAGAGGACGCAGGTAATATGTCGACACAAAAATCGTTGCAGTAGAGGAAAATGTTGGAAGTTCTTGTTTCAAAAACAGTTCAATAATAGTTCATTTAGATCTTGAAATATTCCACATAACGTGTGTTCACATCGTGGGATCTTTTTACTTTCATAAAAATGTATGAAGATTTTTGTGTAGATGCACGAAAAAAATGTTTGTATTCATTTACATTATATTGAAAATTCGTTTTCTTTGATTTGACTCTGATTTTATAATAACCTGATTTATTACCATATTATTTGAATTTGTCATTCTCATCTCAAAAGCTCCATTCAATATTTACTGAATGAATATTTTAATTTTTGGACAATAAGATCATATCAGAAATGTAATGTCATCTAAGTGTATCAATCTTACTACTAAAAGCCATTGGAAAAAAATTAAGATTAATTAATATTACTTTTAAATAGCAATGTTATTGGTATTGGTTATTTTTATATTGAATAATTCTAATTATTGGGTAATCCGGTGAAAAAATTCCGTATTTTTAATGTTTTAATTTCATAATAAAAATAATGCGAAGATTTACTTATTTTTGCACAATTTTCACCTCGTCTCAATCAGAGGCAAACCATTACTTACTATAACTCAGATCTTATGACAACAGTAAGAAAGAATTCTTGAAATGTTAGACCAGTGTGCTATTAAAAACTCCTACACCAAGGTATTGGCCTCTGACCTATCCCTTTTTTCAATCTATATTTCCTTAACAGGATGACAAGTAGAAGTATCAAATAATACATTTAGATAATTTGAAGCCATAATTCTATTTATTTCAAAGAATAAAATATAGTTTAATTTTTGTAAATAACAAACATCAATTAAAATGTCTGTTTTACATGCATCGCTTTTTAGAAGGCTTGACAAAGAAAATCTAATAATATATAAAAACTTGAAGCCTAATTCTAATTTAGAAAAATAAGAGTGATACGCCTTTAAATCAGGTACGCAGTGAGTTACATACTTATCTTGAGATAGAGGATACATGATGTTTTGCATGATGTGTTATTTTTGTCGTGTCAAATCGGTTTCTCGCGACTCATTTAATCAGAGGAATTTTGAAACCTAATAACATCGAATATTTTAGAATGGATGATAATTTTAAAAAGGTAACCCTCCATCAAAATACTGTAGCGGCATGTGGAATTCTAGCCCACCCTTTTGGAACGATGTAAAACCGTGACTTAAAATAGCACATACGGTCTTGTGTGTCCAAGAACCACTTAGTCACATTTTGAAGTCAAAGATTATCTCTTTGCTTTTTGTTCACGGAGATTGATTCCTTCAGTAACAATAATAATAATAATAATAATAATAATAATAATAATAATAATAATAATAATAATAATAATAATAATAATAATAATAATAATAATAATAATATAAAGTCTTTATTAATGGCAAGTCTCAGGCCATTGGTCCTGCTATTCCACATAACCACTGAATCTACATAAATACAGAGTCGTAACATTTTAAGATGGGGAGGACACCAAACAAAAAATATAGTTCATCTTATCTCTATATTGGTATCAATTACCATATCGATGGACTTAGTCAAAATTCCTTACGCCAGTAATTTTTCTGAAGAGCTATAAAGTATCCCTGACTGCAGCTCAGAAGAGTATAAATAAGATATAAAGTTTTCCTCGCAGCTCGTTAACTGCGAGGAAGAATATATAATAGATGTTTTTATTTCCGGGTTGAGGCTCTATTCTTCGTACAATTTGTTGCTTACACTTCTGCTTGTTTGTTGTGTTTCTTTGCCGCCAGTCGGATATGTACGGTTGTGTTAATCATTACAAATCAAGAATTACATCGGCGAATCAAAAAGAAGAGTTCTCAAAAAATAATTTATTTATCAATCGCTAGACCAAGACATGAGAGGGGGTCAGTGAAATCAGGTCCGGTCGACATGCTGAAAATCCGTTTTGCCTCTCATACAAGTTCTTCTTCAGAAAATATGGGAATCGCTGAGTGCCGTGCAGGTGTATCATCCGACTCATTATCGCAATTAAAACCTGGATGCATCTTGGGATACTGTAAATCGAGAAATCGTCCACGACATGGAGACACATATAACCTCCAGTGCTAAAATAAAATCAAAACTGCTGTCCGCGAAGAAATATATGCTGTCGGTTTTTTTGGAGCACAGACGATTGCTCCTACTTGAATTTTTTTACCAACAGGTAGACATTGAATACTGCGAGGTATGATCTATACTGGACGCTGAATTAATAAAAAGCGACTCAGTCTCATTTCCATCGATGTACTGATGTTGCACGCATAAGCAAACACAAACATCAGTGATTTATTTCAGTGCTTCCAATTAATCAACCATCCTATTAACCTTCAGAACCTTGAGCCCGCTTATTTCCATTTCTTTGGGCCCTTGAAGAAGCACTTGGGCGAGAGGCAATTCAAAACCCACGTGCCGTTCGGATCTGACTTCCTGGTGTTGACCAGTTTTGTCCAAGCTGACACCTTGTTCTACCGGTAGAAAAAATGTTAGGACGAACAGGGTGAGTTGGTTGAGGAGTAATGAATACTAGAGCTATTCTAATATGTATCACTGAATGAGGCTGCGCAATAAATTGTGCTCTCGAGAGCTCTAATTACCTGACTTTTCGATCCATCCTTGTATCATAGGCATGCATATCTCAATAACAGACTTAAAATGTCAAACGATACAAATATCTGTAACTATAACAATCGACGTAATAATTATATTTGTGAAGTGTCTATGTCAAATGCTCACTAACAAAATCCACCTAGAATACATGTACAGCACCATATTTTAAAATTCTTTATCAGATAACATAAAATGATGATAATCGACACAGAATTTTATGTGAAGTACAATCTTTTCCGTTGCATAATTATTTTTATACAAATAGAGGCTATACCGAGTATCTAAAAAGAAAGAAATATTGATTTTAACAATTATATTTAAAGTATTAATTATCATTTGGTCTGTATAATTCCAAAAGTCTTAATATGCATGTAGCAAGTATTGTAGCTCAGCTGCCAGTGACTCCATCTCTATCAGAATGTTCGTCCAGTTTCTATGGTTCTTTGGACAAATGCTGATATGCCCTTGTTTTGCTTCTGGACTCCTGGATATTTGTAAAGAGCCCAAGAAAAGTGGACAGATAGTGAAGCTATATAGTTTAACTATCTCTGCACGCTCTTTGAGCTCTTTACAAAATGTATATATTCAACTAATCGTTCTCCATGTTCTCACGTCTTGAAGTCCATTCGTTCGCGTAGAGTATGATAGGGGTTAAAACATTTGAAAATTTGTAGCTCATTTGCAAATTGTTTTTATTACACGGGAACTAATGTTTTTTTATCAATTCGTGCCAAATATGCTCGTTACTACTATTTATAATTCTACTTCTGTATGGGTTAGGATAGAAATGTGTACAAAGTTAAGGTAGAATCCCAAAATTCAAGAAAACGGGAACTGAATTCACTTCTTCCCTTAGTACGTCTCACAGTTTTATAACTTTTATTTTCTTTAAAAAGTAAATAACCCTCCTAACTGCAAAAGGCATCAAAGTTCTCTAAGACAGCTCTGTTCTACCCTCCATTAGTCAAGAGCTTGTTCTTGTAGAAAGATTTATGCCATAAATGCAAACAATATTTAAGATTCAACCACCATAAAAATAAATATAATTCTATATTACGAGAACTGGTTTACTAATGAATAAATCAATTCACAATATAATTTTTATCAGTGTTACTTTTAACATTAGTTACATATATAATAATATTTTTATGTTATCAGAATGCAATTTTCAGTCATGCAAAATTTCGTAATAGACATCCGACATTAGAAGTGGTTCAGTTATTTAGGAATCCCAACAAAACAATAGTTGCTTATAAACCCCTAAAACGAAGTTACATTAAATGGTTTTGTTGCAATAGATTCCTACTTAATAACATGTTTTACATTTTCCTAACTAACTAGTGATGCTTAAATAACACGTACTTTAAGGAACAGAATTCATTAAGGGAAAAATCTCTACCTTCATAATTGTAGAATGACGCCGAAAAAATTTTGAGCTTTTGGAATTTTCGAAAAATCAACAAAAATGAGACTTGCACCATTGTTTTAAACGACCTGTAGAAAATTTGGAAAATGTCTCAGGGGCTTCATGTGAAGTACCCCCAAAAATAATATATGGGTTTCAAATTCAAGGGGCCGCGACATCAGCCAGATCGATTAGGGAATATCACTTTTGGAGAAAATCAGCTGAACGGTTTAGCTGTTAGCGTTGTTCACAGACGGACGGACAAACGGACAGACGTTTGGCCGTTATTGGAGTTTTCGGTATCAAGGACTCACAAAAGAAGAATTACAAAATATTATGATCATACTGAGATCTTCAAAAGTTTTTATCAAGGTTAGTACCGTTGTGACTTGTTTATATTAATATTGTGTAATTTTTTATTTATATCTATCTGACCATTGTTTAAAATATTATATTTATTTGTTTTGACATTTAAGCCTTACAATGGAAATAATCACTTTCCGAAACGTTACTGTTACAATTCTGTACCACATACCACAATTATATACCATATATATTCTGATAAAATTGAAAAATCTATACAGAGAAAAGGAAATAATAATTTTAAGTTAAGATTTGTATTCTACAGTACGGTGATTTTGTGCCGAGAAAAGAAATTGTGTTAAAAACACACGTACGATGTACTAATGGACTACTGTTTCTTAGTATTCCGTAAAACGATATAAATTATGTTTTGTTTCTCGTTAACTCAAAGAGTGATGATCGTTTCCGTCTCAATTTTTTTTAAATGTATGATCACGTGCATTTAAAAGCAAATTGTATGAAGTTGTGCTTTTGAGAAGTCTGAGAAGATATTTAACGCTCACGTAAATCAGAAAATGAACTTTACTAATTTTGTTGACGAAAGTCATATAAATGAAGATATTCTTTGCAGCTCTATTGTGCAGAATGATATTACGATGTGATGTTAAAGAAGTAACTTTGTGAAAGAACAACTTCCTGTAAATGAATTAATATATAATTCCCACATTTCCTGTTCTTAAATGTATGAAAAACCGTACAAGGGGCAAAATTTGATAGGTGATTCTCCCTATTCTTTTTTGTACGACTGTAGTAATTTTTTAGTTATTATTTGATTTCATAACGAGATTAGTCTTATTTCAAAGAATGTTCAGAACAAATTGAAAATAGAGATACAGTTTCCAAGAATATAATACATTTGAACCAATGTAGTTCACCGGTTGGTAACGAAACTCAAGAAACGTGGAAAACGGGGAAGTGTTAATATAGGAATATTTTGTTTACTAGTACTGATTACTACAAACAACGTCATATTATTTGTATGGCAACAGGTATTCGTGAAGATAGATTTTAATTGAATATAAAAATGTCCCCAGAAATAATTTGCCCATTCTTTTATTGTTCGCGTTCGTATTATAGTCAAAGTTAATGAATTTTTTTATTATATATGAACGTGTGTACGTATTTATATATTCCTCCAACTTACAAAAATTGAGGATTCTTTCCAAAAAGAAATATTGCAATTCTACATTATGTATACAAACTACAAGGATAAGTCGGTGAGTATCACCTCGTTTGTTCTAATGGTCTTTATGTTGGCTGTGCAGCTTCTTGCACCTACCAGCATCATAAAAAGATGACATCATTCAGTTTATTCAGGGTATGTTTCGAAGTTATCACTTCATGTTTGCCTGTGTTTTGCGACGTAAATATTGCTGTACCTTTCACTTTTACTCCGAACAGGTTAAGTAATCAGTTTTTGTGTTCTGAATGTACATTAAAAGCTAATATCATTAGAAAACTTTCAGCAAAATGAAGATGTAAATTTTTTCCTTGGCGAAGACTTTGCCAGTGGATTGAACCATTGAGAAGCAATGAAATAAACATCCATGATAAGAAAATAGCAAGATTTCCAGCCTCATTCACTGCTGATCCCAATATTGATCATGGTCACCCATATTCTGAATACCCGATGAGTGAATATTGATGAAGTGACAAATCATACGCACGTTAGTCAGGTTCTGCAAATCAGAACGCCAAGATGGTTTATAGAAAGACATTGTTTTGTCGCAAGACAAGTTGCATCCACCCTCATACTGCAGCTCAAATTCATCAAACTCTGCATTTTGAGGTTCAGAGTATCTTGAATACAGTTCAGATCTTGACATGACTAATTAACATCTTTTTGGTCCACTTAAAAATGATTAAAAAGTCGAGGATTCACCCGCGACCTACAGAAGGAATCAATGCAGACGACTTGCTGCTCAATCAAAAATGTTTTCTTTTATGATAGTTATTTAATTCAAAAGAAAAAAATACACAGAATACATCTTCCAGGATTCGCTCATGTATGTGCGCACCCTGCCACGTTTTTCGCTTATTGCGACGGATTCCTAAAAATTTTTGTTCTTTACGTATTTCTAATTCATGTTTCGCTCTTGAATGAGCTACTCCAGATAATTCTGTTTTAAAAAATGATGAAACTTTTAAGACTTGTATTGTAAGCTGATGCAATGACCGACCAAGTCTAATTCATGTTTCGCTCTTGAATGAGCTACTCCAGATAATTCTGTTTTAAAAAATGATGAAACTTTTAAGACTTGTATTGTAAGCTGATGCAATGACCGACCAAGTACATTGAAAAGCATGATGCCCATGTCGAAAAATAGTTTCACTGAATTTTATACTATTTTTGTAATCAATTATAAACATTGAGTGCAGAGAGTTATTGACTTACCTTCGTAATAAGATTAAAATTATCATCAATTCGAAAATACACTTCACTGGCCACAATTCACCATAAATATATTTAATTTCAAGAGCATATTTTAGAAATTTTTTACCCGTATTAACACTATACGCCCGCAATTTGCTGGAGTTAGCAAATTGAACAAAAATCTAAATAGACCTTCGAAAGTGCAAGGTGTTGAACCTAGACTTACTACGTGAGTAAAATGTTCATAAATAGTTTGTTCCTAGTGAAGAGTGCTTCAATAAAAACTCATTTAATCTTCTTATGGACATTTTTGTTGTTAATTATAAACAAATCTGAGCATTTGTTCTGGTGATAAAGCCCGAAAATACACGAGCCTGAAAAACAAATTTTTGAGAATAATGTTCATAACTATTGAGTTTTTCGATATGCATTTTTCAAGTGGACCTCATTCTACGTTTTTGTTCTTAATTATATGCAAACGCGAATACTCGTTAAGGAGAGTGCCCGAAGTCATGAATACTGAATGTGCACTCATTAGAATGGTGTAGCTATTGTTGTTCCTCATATCTACGTTTCAAGTGGACCATATTTAAAATTTTTACAGATTTTTGTTCTTTACGTATTTCTAATTCATGTTTCGCTCTTGAATGAGCTACTCCAGATAATTCTGTTTTAAAAAATGATGAAACTTTAAAGATTTCAAAACTATTTAACAGTATTGTAAACTTATTTTTTGCTTTGCATTCTCATCCAATTCAACGATTTCAAGGGAGATCAGACACTGTTCATGTAGAAGGAGAATTTTCAATTTTTTTAAGAGATGCAAATAATCAATTTGTGTTATATGAAGGGTAAAAAAATTTGTGATTCTTATTTTATTTATTGCAGTTTTATAAAATTTCAACGGAATGAGTTCTGTTCCTCCGTTCTTCCAATGTCGTTTGGAACAAATATTTTCAGATTCATTTATTTAACGTCAAAGTAACAGTTTAAAATTGTGTGTGATGAACTATGGAAAAAGTGTATTCTGTACACGTTATCTTACATTCTGATATTCCTACCCTAACCCATATACAATTTGAACTCTGAACACGGAAGTGAGCGATTGGTCAAGAATTGATAACAAAATATTCGCTCCCGTGTAAGAAAAGCTGCAAAGGCAAATCAGCTGTAGATTTTGGAGACTATTATCCCTCATCGTGAAGGAATCAGCTTACTGCCGCGAGAACATGAACGATAATTGGAATAACAATGATCCTCACTAAAGAGTAAACGTGCGGAAATAGTGAAGTTACATTTATGTCCAGAAACAAAACAAGGCGCCATCTTAGCACGTGCTCAAATGATAAGATTGACCAAAATCCTTCAGATTCCACGTACTCAAACTTTCTTTGACTATTTTAGTTATAGGCATTAGAAACATTAGAAATTTAAAACATATTTCTTCCGTTGAAAGACGTAGTTTGCTCATTTAAATGAGTAAATTAAAATGTATGCAGCCAAATATCATATATTGAGCGTATAAAATTTCTAAAAATCGCATATTTCGTATTCACAATAAAATTGATGTTAATATCAAATCTGAAATCATACTTACCCAGCAATCTTAGTTTAAACTTCTTCTAGCAGACCTCCAATGTAGTTATTAATATCACTGAAGCAAAGAAATAGAGTTCAATATGTCAAAAGACAAAAAGGATTCTCAGGAAATAACATCTTATGATCTCACAATAGGTTTTACCAAATTCCCAAATTTCTTACTGGTCGAATTTTCCTTATATTATTGATCCTTAATCGTTCAAAGATGTATTCAACACTACGTTTTCTAGTAATAACAGGAGTGCTCGTTTGTACGTATAGAACAGAATTCTAAACGCATATATAATTTTTAAATTAAGTACGTTCCAAGTACTCAAAACATTGTGACCGAGGCTTTATTAAGAAACATGTATACTCATTTGCACGTATAGATGAACCTTCAGATTTAGGTCGTAGTGCTCTTTCACCTTTACATGTTACAAGTCTTTAAATACCAAAGTCAACGTTACCACGTTGAAGAAATTGTCAGGAACTCGAAACACCGTGATTTAGTTAAACCTTTCAAAGAAGAAATTTCTGTGGATGTTTATTTATTTTTTGAATCAGAATTATTGCATTGCAACTTCATAATTCTGATTTAATTAAATCTGCATTTTGTTTATCCGAGAATAATTAAATTGAAATATTTTGCTTGAATAGTCATTTGGTGGATAGGAATTTCTCAAGATCTTCAAAAGTGTGTCTTACTTGTGCTCTCAGTCAGACATCACAAAAACATCCACCTATCGTGCCAGACTTAAAATTGTTTGTGCCGTATGTAGTAGTGCTGCACCAGCATATATTTTCTCATATTATTGGTAACAAATGATATTACAATATTGATTTTTCCCCAGCTAACACTTGAGCCATGAAAATTGCTTTTTACGATTTAACTTTCCGTAATGTGCTCTATCATTAACAAAATTTTCAAAAACAAAAAATATTTGTTTAACAGTTATTTAAAACTTTAAGGCTTAGGCTTCCGTATCACGTGCCATGGGCACACGACTATCACAATAAGGCGTGAATACATATCGACAATTGATCATTAATATACTAGTAATTGTAAAACAATATTTTGAAATTGAACATAAAATCACTTAAAAGCTAAGAATATTTCGAAAAAAGAGTGCAAAAATGATTAAATATCTCATATTTAACAGTTTTAAAATTTAAAAGGACAAATTCGAAATACGAAATACGCAATTTTTCAATTTTCAGTATGTTTATTTCCTGCAATATGTAATCTTTTGTACCTGTGCTCTTAATATAAAGTGTCATATCCCCTATTGTAGCAAACATATTTAAACCAGCGATACTCCAACACAACGCAATCTCTCGCATTATTTCTAATGTTTTTTTCGTACTATAATACTTCTTAAAATCGCAGTGTTTCCAAGCAGTAAAAATTTCCCTCCCGCTCTTGAATTCAAACTCTTTGATTAAGAAAATATTTCCTGCATTTGCCTTCCTCCTATTGTAGTTCTAGGAAGATACAAAAAAATTTAACTTTTGCAAGTTTTGAAACTTCAGTGTGCTCCAGGAATATCCGCACTTCGCCATTTTTATAATAGTACTTTGTTCTGTACGAGAAAAAAATTGATGCCGTTTATTAAGGAATTTTCTTTAGATATTTCTTTAAAATTGCTTCTATTTCACGCAAAATTAGGTAAAAACACACTTCCATTTCCTAAAAAACGTGACCATTTTTAAAATCTAATTTTGAATAATAGATTACATTAAGAAAAATCCTATTTTCAATATTGCAACTCTAAGAAGACGAATACTCAGAAAGTAAAACGAAAATCGTATCTGTGTCCTTTCCGCTATCGAAGAAATAAATTTAAAGAGCAAATGTGGATCTCTTTTTGAGAAAGTTATGAAAATGTCGTTGAGATTTTATGTTAAGAACTCTCCCTAAATCAAAATATCCATTCGAAATTTACATAGCCTGTATTCGGGCAGAATTTGATAAGGAAATATCAATTTTGAGGAAAATCATCTGAGCAGTATTGGCGCTAATGATGCCTACGGATAGACAGACGCACGGACAGACACAGACAGATATAGGCAGACAGAGACAGACGACAGACAGACAGACAGACAGACAGACAGGCAGACGACAGACAGAGAGGCAGACGACAGATAGACAGGCAGACGACAGATAGACAGGCAGACGACAGATAGACAGGCAGACGACAGACAGGCAGACGACAGACAGGCAGACGACAGACAGGCAGATGACAGACAGGCAGACGACAGACAGGCAGACGACAGACAGGCAGACGACAGACAGGCAGACGACAGACAGGCAGACGACAGACAGGCAGACGACAGACAGGCAGACGATGATGGTGTTATATGTGAGTCGTGACAGGCAGACGACAGACAGACAGACAGGCAGACGACAGACAGACAGACAGGCAGACGACAGACAGACAGACAGGCAGACGACAGACAGACAGACAGGCAGACGACAGACAGACAGACAGGCAGACGACAGACAGACAGACAGACAGACAGGCAGACGACAGAAAGACAGACAGACAGACGACAGACAGACAGACAGACAGACGACAGACAGACAGACAGGCAGACGACAGACAGACAGACAGGCAGACGACAGACAGACAGGCAGGCAGACGACAGAAAGACAGACAGACAGGCAGGCAGACGACAGACAGGCAGACGACAGACAGGCAGACGACAGACAGACAGGCAGGCAGACGACAGA
>BLKR01009855.1:21537-83088 GCA_011170035.1 Teleogryllus occipitalis | reverse complement strand
AATCAAAATGAGTTTTACAAACGTTTTACGGGATCTGAAAGTGAAGGAGTTGAAGGAGTTAGAAGAGAGGGAACAAGACACTTCCGGAACGAAAGCAATACTACAAGAAAGTCTTGCTAACGCGATGAAGGCAGCAGGCGAGGATCCAGAGAATTTTCTCTTCGAGACAACCGAGAACTTTTCGGACTTTTAAAAGAAGAATTAACAGAAAATTTAAGAATTTTAGAAGCAAAGTTAGCTGAAAATTTTAGAATTTTGGAAGAAAAGTTAACTGAAAATTCCAGAATTTTAGAAGAATAGTCAACTGAAAATTCCAGAATTTTAGAAGGAAAGTTCACAGAAAATTCCAAATTTTTGGAAGAAAAGTTAGAACAAAAGATAGCCCAGAATAATAAATTAGTGCGAGAAGAAATTGAGATAATTTTGAGGAACGAAGAGAAAATTGACAAAATGGATGAGAAAATTTTGAAGACGAGGAAATATTACTAAATCTGTTAGAAGAGAAGCTGACGGTTTTTACTCCCCCAACAGAAAAATCAAATATAAACATCGTAAAGGAACCACTCGAAATGGCACAAGTGGCCACCTTACGGAAGCCACTGGGAAAAGCACGAGTAAAACCACCTACCGTTGATGACACTTCTTCATGTTCGAATTATTTGAAACAATTCAAGGCTGCTGCAACGGTAAATGGCTGGTCCGCGAGAGATTGTGCTACGGCCCTGATTTTGGCTTTGCGTGGTAACGCCGTTGATATTCTAGAGACAATACCGACCGATGAACAGTCAAACATCGAGCAAATTGATAAGAGACTCGAAACCCGGTACGGGAAAGCACACCTGGAAGACATGTATTTTACCCAGCTAAGGAATCGTGTTCAGAAGCCTGGAGAGAGTCTTCAAGAACTGGAAGCTGATATTTCTGGTTTGGTGCGACTTTCGGGCCCTAGTGCTACAGAAAGTTCCCTGCAACGCACGGCTGTCCGGTGCTTTATTGAAGCGCTCCATGATGTAGAAACCCAACAGGTATTAAGACTGGCAAGACCGAAAAGCTTAGCTAACGCATTAAGTCAAGCACTAGATTACCCGGTGGCAAAAAGTGCATCGAAATGTGACGGACGAGTACGAGAATTGCAGACCGGCGTCGATACATATAACGAAAAATATTTGGAGGCAATGGTGGAGAGGTTGGTAGACGTACGCATTTTTAGTGGCAAAAGGCGACAACCTCGATGTTGGAATCGTGGGGAATTAGGGCACGTGGAAAGTCGATGTGACCATCCACTGAAGCAACAAAGAGAGCAGCAGTCTGTTTGTAAACGCAGCAGCCAGCTGGAAAACTGCAAACATTATTGTCATGCGGAAGAGAAGATGTCCCCTACCTTAAGGGTCACTGTCAGTAATGACCAATGGCAACCCGGAGAACTTCAGAAAGATCAGAAAGAGGACTCAGAAATGAAACATGTTTGGAAATGGAAAACAGCAGGACGGAGACCAAGTTGGCAAGAAATAGCTCCCTGTTCTTTAGCAGTTATATCGTATTGGGCGCAGTGGGATTTGATTACTGAAGAGGAAAATGTTCTTAAAAGAATTCTGGAATGTGAAGATGGCTCTGAGAAGAGGACGCAGATACTGTTACCAAGAGTAAGGGTACCTGAAATATTGAGGCAAATGCATGATGGAAGTTCGGGGGACATCTCGGTATAACGAAAACAATAGAGAAAGTGCGCGAACGATTTTACTGGGTTAATTGCCAGCAAGACGTAAAGATGTGGTGCACAATGTGTCAAGTTTGTGCTACTAGTAATGGGCCAAATAAAAAGAGAAGAGCGAAAATGAGGCAATACAACGTTGGGAGTCCTTTCGAACGAATTGCCATTGACTTGGTGGCCATTTCCAATGTCAGATGGAAATAAATTCATACTCGTGTCCATGGATTATTTTAGCAAGTGGGTTAAAGCATATCCCCTACCTAACCAAGAGGCCACTGCTATCTCCGAAGTACTGGTTAAGGAATGGGTGAGCCAATTTGGTGTGCCACTGGAATTACATTCAGATCAAGGACGGAACTGCGAATCTGCAGTGTTTCAAGGAGTGTATGAACTTTCTTGGAATAAGAAAAACAAAAACAACAGCCCTACATCCGCAGTCAGACGGAATGGTGGAACAGAACAATGGGAAAATAGTAGATAGAAGGTCGTGTTAGATCATCAACGCGACTGGGACCAATACATACATATTTTTCTTCTAGCCTACCGCTCATCTGTTCATGAGACAACTGGGCAAACACCCGCTAACATCCTCATCGGTCGGGAACGACGTCTACAATGTGATTTCAAGTTTGGTTGTAAAACTAGTGAAGAAATAGCCGGTGAAGACTTTGTAAATGACCTAACACGGAAAATGGACGTAATTCATAACCAGGTGCGTGAAAGAATCCCAATACCAAGTGACAGGATGAAAGACAGGCATGACATCAAAGCTGAAGGAGGAGGTTATCAACCTAGAGATCATGTCTGGCTGTTTAACCCCCAACAACGCCGCTGTTTGTGTCCAAAATTACGACAGTGGGACGGTCCGTGCGAGATAGTGAAGAGGATAAATGATGTCTACCGAATTAAAAAATTGCCGAATGGAAAACCACGAGTCGTCTATTCGAATCGGCTGGCCCCCTACGCAGGAAGTAATGAAAATGATGATGAAAAAAAGACCGCACGCGTTTGTGAACTGGACAAGCGCGATATTGTGTAACAATGGAGGTGCACCGGTATCTGTTTGCGTTACCCCAGAAATATGCATTGGCTCATTGTGTCGCCCAGGATTTAGATATGACCAGAGGTGTTGCTGCCGTATTCAAGAGAAAATACGGAAGGATAGAAGAATTAAAGAACCAACAATCAGATATTGGGAAGGTTCTGCAACTGCACGACGTGTGTTGATATGTTTATTACCTTGTCACAAAAAGTAATTTATATCATAAGGTCTCCTATAAAAATATTTGGGAAACTCTAATTGAATTACACCAACAAGTACTGCAAGACGTCAAGAAGATTGCCATGTCCAAACTGCGATGTGGTTTTGATGGACTGAACTGGAGAATAGTGAGAAGCATGTTGGAAGTACTATTCCGGGACACTGGGGTTAGCATCTTAGTCTGCAGCTACCCTCCATGGAATGTCGTCATATCCAAAGAAGACAATTGACTGTTACTTCTTCTTAACCTCCACCTGCAATAGAGGTTCCAATGAATGCAAGTATCTGCATGATTTCACCAGACGTGCTCCGAGACGGATCACAACTAAGGAGGGGGTAGTGTAACGAATATTGCGTCACCGGCTGGCACCACAACGAACTACCTGTATGCGTCATCTGCCGGCGCCACCACGAACTGCCTTTGGGTGCCGGTTGCATCATCTACCGGCGGTCCCTGCACTAGATTATTCCAGAATGTTCGCGGGATCCGGAAAGTTCTCGACGGCACCCGCCGAGTATAAATACGCGGCGGCCGGCGACCGCGAGTTTGTCTTACGTCCGAAGCGGAAGCTGAGCTGTGAAGTGTGTGCATCGCGGGGAATAGCACTACAGTGATTGCGCTCAGTGACGTGAACCGTGGTCAGTGCATCGAACTGTGGTTAGTGCAGTGGACTGTGACCAGTGCTTCGAACTGTGGCCAGTGCTTAGGACTGTGCGAGTGTGTAAGAGAAGTGTAGTGTAAATAAATAATCACGAGAAGTGTGACGTATAAAGATTAATCAAGTGTTTTTAGTGATTGTGTTAAGAAACAAAATAAACGTTTTTGTAAAAATAATACCAGACTTTTAATTCACCACCTAGAATCATAACAATATGATGAGAAAATTTTAAGAAAAAATTTAAACGACTTCGAAGAATAATTATTTTTCAATTATTCCATTCAATTTTAAAACAGTTATTTAATTATTTTTTATTTTCAATTGCATCTTTTGCTTTGTTTCGTACAACGTTTCGATGAACTTTCTATTATCAAGTATTGAAAATTAAACTTTTTTTTATTACAATTACCTATTTACTAATTATTCCAAAGTATTTTGACTTACCAAGATTAATACAATTGATTAACATAATCTGTGTTGATGTACACAATCTTTAGATGTAATCTTCAATCTAATAACACATTTTCACATATTAAATTATATTCATAACAATTTATAAGATTATGTATGCATAACAAATTTTGAGACCCACCTTTTTATTTAAAAATGTATTCATGATCGAAGTCGTTTTTTACCTATTGTTTCTCAGTAAATATTATATATCATTGGATTCAGCTTTTTACGCTCGTCATAATGAACTATTCTCTTATGCACTTCCGTGAAAACTGCATTGCAATAACATCAACCGTTCAAAAACTGCAAGAAGTGCTAAAGTTACGTGACTCATCCTGTTAATACATTTTCGTTACCTTCACGGTCACTCACATTTTGAATCTTTTCGCTTTCGTATATTTTCTTCTAATTTTTTACTTTCTAGCCCTTACAAAGTACTTTATAAGAAGAGAAATGTATATAATCGTGCAACGGAAAATGGCGAATTTTCGGTAGAAAAACTTATTGCCGGGTCCTGGTACCGAAAAAGTGAATTAGTCCTGTTGCTAAATAAAGAAAAAAATCCTATAACACGTGATGTAGCCAGAAACCATGTTTTGTGGGTCCTTGATTTCGAAAAATCGATTGACGGCAAAACGTCTGTCTGTGATCAACGGTAGGGCCTAAACCGTTCCGTCCATTTTCTCCAAAATTAGTATTCCCGAATCAATCTCAATGAACTCAAGGATTCGAGAGTTTCAAATGGATATTTTAATTTTTGAGGGTACTTTACATAAAACCTCAAAAAAGTTTCAAAATTTTCGCAGAAAAGGCACTAATTTTTTTGACCAAACTTTGTCTTTGGATAGCGCAAAGGATCCTTAAAAGAATGGTGCAGGTCTCAGGTTCGTTGAAATCCCAGATTTTTTAAAATTGCAAAAGTGCAATTTTTTGGAGTGTCTTCCTACAACTATAATATGGAAGATAGAGATTTTTCTTAACGAAATCAGTTCCTTAAAGACGGAAAATAAATAATCTTTATAAATACGGAAACGGAAAATAAAAAATCTTTAAATAAGTTTATGTTCTATTTTTCGAAAATATGAGTTTTCGTCTAATTTGGCGCGAAATATAGGCAATTTGAGAAGTTAACTTTTTTCTCAAAAACCGCTGCAAATTTTTTCTTTAAATTTTTTCCACGGATAGAAGGAATGCTCAAAAGAATGTCGTGGATCTCATTTTCGTTGAACTTTCTAAACTTTTTAAAATAGCAAATTTAGAAATAATGCATCATCCATGCAAAAAATACTTAACTTTTTCCTGTAAGTTTTGTGATCCGTTCTTGAAAAGGATTGTAACACACTGTGTAATTTAACTTAAATTCCGTCTTCGCTGCTCCCGGTCTCTGAAACTCCAGCACAAACCACAGAAATGTTGAGATTGGCTTTAAATTCGTAAAGTGTAATGTTTATTTCCGTGTCCCTGAAGGGACATCCTTCGCCCACCTGAAGTGGATCCATTTCCTAGGAAAGCGAAGGTCCGGGACTCCGCTAACCTAACGGGGATACTCGTATTTCTTCTGAAATAGAAAATACCGTCGACTGGAACCGTGCTTTAAGTAACTACTAGTTGACTATAAAACACTGGCTGCCAGGGTTTTACTAACGACTGTTTTTATGATAGAGGGCTGCATAAAAGTGAAGTCGGTATACTACAGCTCGCATCAATACGCAATGTTTTTTAAATGCTACAGGATATACGGTCCCAGCATGAAATTTTCACGCTATCTAAAATAGACAATGAAGGAAAAACATTTTTTCAAAAAATTAATGTTTATTTAGATGTTTAAAATTTACAAACAAATTTGTATTATCACGATGCCGTTCTGCCGGGCAGTCTCTCATCGCAAGTTGGTGCGGCACGAATGACTGGTTTCAACTGAATGATAAAAACAAATGTTTTTGGCACCACGCTCAAGGATAAAACCTTCATTGTCACATTCTTCTTCACACTGGTTTTTCATATTTTCAATGCAATACTTGATGGTCGCAGTAAATTCAGGCGGCCGTTCTCTTATGCACCTGGTAGCAACCCAAGAATACTTTATTATATTCCGGAAACAAGGAGATGGAAATTGGAAATAAATGAAGGATTGCAATTGAAGAATTAGAAACATTGGCGTTTATATTCTTGTGACACTTTTTTTTTGTAAGTGGCGATAAATAGCTTTCCACTGTCGGAAGAACTAGTCAAGTGGTTGGACTTTTCCTGTAGTTCCTGGAGGTATCAGAAGCAATTCAATAGTCTTGCCTGGAGGAATATCTTCAATTCAAGTTTTGTCATTGTACGTGGTCCATGAATCTAAGAGAGAGAAATGTTCTCTTACAAATGGGAAGAACACTTCTTTAAACCACTGTTTCAACTCTTCCTTTTCCAATTGTCCTGATTATGTGGCTGTAACAATTATGTTTTCGGCTTGAAACATTCTTTTGGACACTAAAGAACCGAAAAATCTTTTTGGTTACTGTAGAACTATAAATAATTTACGCAAAAAAGAGTCATCCCCCACCTATTGTGGGCATTATACTGTAGGAGACTCCAGAAAAAAATCAAAGTGGGATCTCAGTAACTTTACAAATATATTTTTATGAACCAGTGTGTGGTAAATTGCCGCAACAGACGCGTTCTTACGTCACTAGCCGTCAGTTCCTTTGGATAATGCAGTAATTTAAGTAGTTTTTGAGATGGTTCAACTTCACAATTGTATTTGGTTATTCAATTACTTGATTCGCATTTTAAAATTTCTTGTGCCTCACTACACACATCAAATATACGCTTACCCAGGGGCGGTTCGTCCTAAGGGGGCCCAGGGGCCGGGCCCTACCAATATTTAATAAATACACAAAAATGATTATTTATCTTTACAGTAATATCTGTGTGATAATTGCAGTACATTATTGGAATTGTTTATTCGTGAAGATCGACAATTCGTCCCCAGAACTCATTCCAAGTCCCAATAACTAAAGATTGGGGGGTCATAGTTACTTGCCGCACTCAAAAATAGCATTAATAGTGCTCCCGGGGTCCGACCTTCGTAGGCCCCAAAGCTGTATCTCCACTCCCTTTACAAGATCAGCGCCAAGTCGTACTGGGCGCGACCGCTGCTTGCTAATTTTACAGAACGGTAGTGTGGCCGCGCCGTTTCCAAAGTGCACGTGAAAGTTCTACGCGCTGTAAGACGGTGGATTCATTACGCCTTTTCCCGTTTTCTTCCCTGAGACTTGAAGAAAAATTTGATATTAAACGGTTAGGAGCACATTAACCGAGAGACTTTTCATTTACACAAGTTGATGGAAAGAAGATAAGAACATTGTAATTCGTGGTTTTAGAAAAAGTCATGGTTGACTGTGAGTGAAGAAAAACAAAGCTTATTTTGCTTTTATTGCTTATTTTTTGGCGGTGAGGGACTGTGGACGACAGTAAGCTGAAAGGATCTGAAACATTTGAGCGAAAGGATAAAGAAATGCGAAGAAAGTGCATTGCATTTTGAAAAGGCTTGCAAATTCAAAACCTTTGAAACTGTGAACATTCCTGCACAGATTGATTCGGCGGAAATGTCAATCCGGAAACATAATGAACAAGTCGCAAAAAATAGAAATATTTTAGGTAGAGTGATTGAGTGTTTAAAATTATGTGGTACTCGTGAACTAGCATTAAGGGGGTACGATGGTTCTGTGTGTTAGTTGATCATTTAAACAATTCCTGTGTTTGTAAATATAACTCTCACTTGACACATAACAAGCTGCTAGATTGCATGTATGAAGTGTATTTGGAGGAAGTGAAGAAAGACATAGATGTAACTGATTTTGTTTCTCTGCAGGCCGATGAAACAACGGACATAACAAGTCGAAGTTAATTTTGCGATATGTAGAGGGATGCAAACCTGTCGTAAGATTTATTTCTTTTGTAGAGGTGCTCAATCGTGCAGCAATTGGGCTTTGTGAAATACTGAAGACAAGACTGGAAAATTTTAGCATACAATAAAAGCTCATTGCTCAAGCATATGATGGAGCCGCGGTAATGAGTGGTAAAAAAGGGGGGTGTTCAAACCCTTTTGAAAGAACCATTTCCTCATGTCAGGTATGTTCACCCACCAAATTAATTTGGTTATCAAACAGGCTTGTTCAAAAAACGTACAAAAATAAGTTTTTTTTTCAAACATAACAGGATTCACAACATTCTTTTCTTCGCCAAAACGTAGTGACTTGTTGCTACGTTCAGTGTGTAGTAGTCGCATTCCCATTGTTTCAATAACACGTTGGAACTTTCAGTCCCGAGTTGTGAACAGCGTTAAAGGAAACAAAGCATCGCTATCGGAATGTTTTCAGGAAATTGAAGAGGAAGATGGGTATGATGATGAAACAGTGCGAGAAGCTTGTGGCCTGAAAAGTTTGTTAAAAAATAATGAATTCTCATTTTTTCTTAATTTTTTTCTACAATGTAATGAAATATGTGGACATTCTGTATAATATCATTCAAAATCAGAGTACAAGTGCTGTGAAAGTACACAACGCTTTACAACATTTTGAGACATCATTGTCTGAAATTCGAGAGAGCATTGAAAGATATCAAGAGAATGCTGAAGGTGAATGTGCTCCCATTCCACCGAAAAGATGTAGACCAGACATTGAAGGAAATATTTAAGTAGATGCCAAAGAAGTATGTGACGACAAATTAACGATTCTTGCAATCTCAGATATTTGGTTCTTTTGAAATAGTGGATCAAAAGATATTTAGTTTTTCAGAGATAAGTTTTCTGTTGACTTAATCAACCCTTTTGCATCAAGTTACAGAGCATTTATTTTGAAAGAAAAATTAATCAATGAACTTTTTCTGTGATCTATCGGAATGATACTTTTGCAAATCTGTTTTTAGTGTCTGATTACTTCGTTTTCTTCAAGAAACATTCTTTCGAGGATTCTTTTTCTGAGACTGGCAAAACATTGCAAATAGTGTTAACAACTCGGGTTACAACAGATGAATCCGAACGGAGCTTCAGTACATTAAATAGGCTCAAGTCGTTTCTTAGAAATACTATGGGTCTAGATAGACTTAATTCGTTGGCTGTTTGCTCGATTCATAAGGAGGAAATTGCCGAAATTCCAAACTTCAACAATCGAGTCATCGAAATGTTTGCAAGACAAAAGAACAGGCGTGCTTCACTTTTGTACAAGTAATGCAGTTACATGTTGAGTACCTAGATCCTCTAATGTATCCCCTTTCGAACTCTCAGCATTCCGAAAGATAAGCTATGGCATTAGCATCTTTTTTTACAAAAATTCTTTTGTTTCTGTTGACATAACAATGTTTGATTAAACGTTTTAATAAAGAATCCTACTTCTGTTTTTGTGGAAAGCTTAAAGATTTAAAGGTTTAATTAATGAATAATTAATATTAATTATATGAATGATTAACTGACAATTCTTTAATTAAATAAGTTATTGATTCTGAGATATTCGTGCTTTTGCACCTGGCCCCACGAGGAAAAAATGTCATGATCCGCCTCTGCGCTTACCGTTTCCAGCGAAAGAACAGTTTTACTGAAGCTTCAGTTAGTGACAACAGAGTGAAATAATGTATTTTTAAAGTTCAAGATATTGGCTTTAAATTGCGATAGCTAGACTTTGGGGGTCGTATTCATGAACATGACTTAAATCGAAGCTTACATAGGTACACTTTGAGAACTGAAGTTGACTTTCGAACAAATCGGATTCATAGACAAAACTTCCACAAAGTAGGCTCTGGCGGAAGTACACTCACCAAGTTACAATTGAAACTATGCATTTCACAGTTTGCATAATTGTGTCTGCCAACATTTCATTGTTTTTCTTATTCTCAGTTGTTTCGTGAGCAAAAAGCAGGGAGAAGTACGTGTGATTTCGTGAGTGCAGCAGCTTGTCCTATTGACTGCAGTGCAATTATTTATAAAAAGTTAATAAATCCATTTGATTTAAATATGACCATAATTTTTACTTATTCAGTTAGTAATTAAACGTTAACTATGAAATCATTTCGTGTCAACACACCCCAAGAAAGTTGGACTTTCAATCTTCCAATTTCTTTGTGAATAGTTATAATACTAGTAAAAGGCAAGTTACATATTAAGTTTCTTTTATTTCTCTGTCTAGAATTTTCCGAGTAAAAGGGAAAAATGCATATTGGTCTTTTCCCACTTCAAACCTCAATAACTCAAAAAAATACTTTTCCCAAAAATAATTAAAAAATAATTTGAAAAGATGTCCCCAGGTTGGGTGTGTGTGGTTGATTTCACATGGAATGATCCAATAATTCAATGAAAAATTCAAAACGTTAGTATCTGAAGGGTTAAGGGGAGTATGTAGTGGGATTTTGACGAAAATTTAAAAAAATATTTTCTTTCAATTTTTGTATCTTGAAAGTGTGCTGAGTAGAGCTATTGTTGCCGTTTGGCCGTATCTCAAATTTAAAAGCCTTTTTCGCGAGTATTTAAATTTGCCATGCCCGTGGGTGTCACTGTCGTGGCAAATTTAACGCGCATCTGTTTATAAAAATACGCTTGCAATTCTGAGTTAAAAGTTATATTTCGAGTGGAAAAAGCGGATAATGCAGGGGAAGATCTAAGCAAACAGGCAAGAAAAAAGAAGAGAAACATCAAGAAAAGGGAAGGAGGACACAGATTACATCAAAGTCTATCGTAGTGGTTGGTGGGTGTCACTGTTTACTTTGAAGGTCATTTGCCGCACATTTGTTTTCAGTGGACATTGGTGCATTTATCCCACAAAATACTTAAGATTATATTTCAAAAAAATCTGTCGTACACAACTAAATGTGTTCCTGATATTACTCATTTTTATGTAAAATAATCTTTCAAAAAAACTATAAAGAAATTCAAAATTCTTTTAGTAAAAAATTTACATGTGGCAAAAAATCGTTAATGAAAAGCGTTAATGTAAGAAACAATTGTTCTTGAGAAAAGTGTACCCTAAGTTTGAAGATTTAACATTACCAGAATAGGCACTACATATAATAATTTAATAATACACAGTAATTTTGTACAGTAATATATAGTCATTTTTTCTGTTTTCTTTTCTTATTACAATGTGTGCTCTGATAGAGAAATATTGATCTTCACATTAAAATCATCATTCCTAGAAAATATTGTGAAATATCTAGTCACTTAAAATGAAGTTTGTAAAAATTTTATAGCAGTATTATACTTACATAGAGGAGAAACAAGATTTAACATTAACATTATTGTTCACATTACTGGCACAGTATGAAAGTTTAAGTTTGAAAACACTAAGTTTAAGTTGGATAAAATGTAGTCTGAAACGTCCAAGTTTTATCATACATTTGGTAACATTGCGTCCGATATAGGGGCATTGTTCCATCCTCAAATAATTCTTCATTTCGAAGTTCATTAATTAATGCTTCACATTGTGCGACCCATAACCTGACCATGGATGAATACCATGGCGTTGTTCTAAGGACTCATGTTCAGTTTCCTCTTTACCTTTTCCTTCATCAGCATTAAACATAGATTAGCAATTATAAAAAACATAAAGTAGCACAAACAACTATTTGTGCGTTATTTGCCCATCGTAAATCGCGAGCAAAACTGCATAAAATATTGGACGAAATGTAATACGTACATCAAATTCCTTTGTCAAAGTTCAAAGAACTTCCACAAAGTTGAAATATGAAATACGGCATGGCTTTTTGCGTCATTCTCAGTCCCGCCGCAAAATGTCGCATGATTGCGACGGTATCAAGCAGTGCTACAAATCAAGCGACTCTAGCGGCACGACCGAGAAAGATGCGAAAAGCCGTGTCCTATTCCATTTTCGAGATACTATCCTCAGATTCCTCGTTAGAAAAATCCAAGTATATGTGCAGATCGAAGTGCATGCTCTAAACAGCCGCAGTGTTCTCAGGCTTATCCAATCGTATTCAGAATGATTAAGAGATTGTGCTGCAACAGTTGTGTTGAATAACATTAAACATGAAAATCAAAATTCGGTATTTGTCGCTATTATTTTGGATGCAACTAGCGATATATCGGCACACTCACAACTTTTAACAGTAATAAGGTATGTGTCAGCCAGTGGGGAAGTTGAAGAACGGTTTCTTGGGTTCACAGATGATACTTGGGTTTTTCTAACGTGGCATCTCAGGGTAGTCTCTCCAAAATGGAATATGGCACGACTTTTTGCGTCTCTCTCGGTCCTGCCGCAATATGTCGCATGATTGCAACCGTATCAAGCAGTGGTCCAGATCAAGCGACTCTAGCGGCACGACCGAGATAGACGCGAAAAGCCGTGTCATATTCCATCTT
Organism: Teleogryllus occipitalis; assembly: GCA_011170035.1. Classification (NCBI taxonomy): domain Eukaryota; kingdom Metazoa; phylum Arthropoda; class Insecta; order Orthoptera; family Gryllidae; genus Teleogryllus; species Teleogryllus occipitalis. The sequence goes on along the minus strand of BLKR01009855.1, from coordinate 70,651 downwards.
GGAGATACTACCCTCAGATGCCTCGTTAGAAAAATCCAAGTATATGTACAGATCGAAGTGCATCCGTTCTGTAAAATCATGTTTTCCGTATATTGGAAAAGTATGATTGTGGGTCGAAACTAGTAGCACAGTGCTACGATGGTGCCGCGGTGAACTAAACGGTCTCCAAAAGAAGGTGAAAGATAGATATTCAGACGCACATACATTGTCTTGCTCATAGGCTTAATCTTGTGCTTTCACAGTTTGTTTCAAGTATTAAAGAATGTAAAATTTTCTTTATGACGTTAAGTATCTTTGCCTCCTTTTTTACAAATTCCACGAAAAGAACCGCGGCTTTGGATAAAATAGTGAAAACACGGTTCCCGAAAGTGTGCCCCACACGTTGGAACTACAACGGAAAACTAGTCGAAACAGTAAAAGAACATAAAGACCATCTTTTTAGGATGTTTGAAGATATTATGGATAATCATCAATGGGACAGTCAGACATACTACCACGAAGCTCGAGGTTTCGGAAATGTACTTCAGGAATTTCAATTTCGATTTTTACTTGAAACCTTCAGTGAAGTTTTTAGCATTGCTGACGAAGTGTTTGACATCCTGCAAACCAAAATTTTCGATGTTAGTTTCTGTATGACCAAATTAAGTGAAACTAAATAATTTCTTATGCAGAAAAGAAACGATTTTGACTTCGTATGGGCGAGATGTGTTGAACACTGGGAAGCACCTAAGAAAAGACGCCGTTGTAACGAACAACTTGACATCAAGACACAGTACAAAATACTATATTGTGAAATATACGACATTAGATCAACGGGAGATTCGATTCGATAGCCTCAAAAATTTCCCAACTTTTTGTAGGTGAGGGAAATAAAATACAGTTCCCAGAGGAAGCTTTCCGTTCATTGTAAGGCAGCTGTGGGCAGTATTTTGATTTTGTTTGTCTCAGAAGTGAACTCATTGTAGCATATTCACCAAAGGAGTATCTTTCAATGGAGACTTCAAAAACTTCTCTTTTTGAAGACCACTGGATTGTCGACCTCTGCATTCACAGAAATTTATAAGCCGTGTACTATAATTGCAACAGTACCCGTTTTCAGTGCCAGTGCTGAACGTTCTTTTTCTGCTCTTCGGAGAATTCACACGTACTGTAGGAATACCCAGGGACAACAAAGACTTTCAAGTCTATCGGTCCTCTCTATTGAAGAACAAACAAACTAGTAAAGCCAAAGTGAGGTGAAGACGAGGAGGAGTTCCACCGATTACGTATTGAAGAAATCAATAAGAAAGAAGACTAACCGAAGTTCAAATAGAGCTACACTTTGACATATGCAAGGTACGTTTTCATTTTTTTTTAATTTTCCCATTTCAGGAGGTAGCATGTTTAACTCGAAAGGGGTTGCATGGAAGAATTTGGATCCCAGGCTTTATTAGAGAGTTTTTGCACGCCTTAGCGGGCAGCAATCGACTGCAATTTCGATCTTCTGCGCATGCGCAAATGCACAAAAGTGGTGAGAAACCTGATCTCAGCATGTGCTTTCGATTGTTTTACCGTTCGAGGGTGCAAAATCGTATTTTTTCATGTACAGTTTTGTTTTGAGAAAATTGTATACCCTTGTGATTTTCAGCACCTTTCCGCTAATCTTGAATTTGCAAAATCTTTTACTTATCATATGATTGCAGACTCACAATTCTTAGAAATTATTTTTATTTTGCGGGCATCCCGCGCGCCGTCGTACGATAGACCCGCATTGACAGGCAGAACCGATCGGCACGGCGCAACGCCCACGGAGCCCTTGCGATAACCTCCGTTTCCTGTGATGCATTCGAAGTAGGCACGATCAACTGTCATTACTGATATTTCGAGGAATCACCGGACACAAGAATTGCAGACGGAAGTTTGGATCATGGTGAAAATAACATTTTATTTCCACCATGGTTTGGATCATATTCGTCCTTGGTCTATAATGGGATAAATTCTACCAGGATTGCCGCGAGCGTTGATATCTAAAATAGTACAATAATTGCATTCAGACCAAAATCAAGAAACACAAAGTTACAAGAATAGTATTAAACGTCATTAGGCCGATAGACACCAAATAACCAACCAAGTCTGTTTGTGTTATCGGCCGTGTGTCGTCTAATACTTTTCGTAATACCATGATCTTCTTACTAGAAAAATAATATAAATAAAAAATGTTCTTGCCTTTGCTTACATAGGAATGCAACGCCCCCTTCTATATCGATTCAGACGCGAGTCTAAGACATACTATAATATTGGTCTTGGCGAGACATTTCGATTCGATTGTTTAATACGTGGTGGCTTTGTTTGACACCATTAAAAAGATAAATTTTTCACAAAATTTGAGATGGATATTCCAGAAGATATTGTGGAGACAGCGAATAGTGCTAATATCGATGGCGATCTGCTTTCTTTGAAAGAACTTGGTGGTTGGGAGTCCTTGTCTGTGACCGAAACTTACATTGAACAATCTGTTTCAAAAAAAGAGTCAAAATTTCTAAGCAATTATTCAGCACCAACCAGATTGCATCAAATGATTCAAGTACGTCGACGTCGGCACCATCAACTTCTTATGAAGGTTTAGAAATTAGTAATAACAATAACTGTTCATTCAATATTGATATTTATTATAACGAGACATTAGAAAAATGAGTTAAAAATAAGAATGTTTTAAGTGCTGAAAATTAATATATTGTTTTATATATTTTTTATTTTCTTAAATTTATATATTTATGTTTATATATATGTTGTTTGTCATTTTGTCTTGTTGAATAAATATTTTGTCCAGTTGAATATTTTGTCGAGTTGAATAAATATTTTGAAGCTCACGTGATTCCTTAGCGTCCGGCGACCGTTAATTCCGTAATGGCCGGCGGCCATTAAGATTACCTTTCATTCCTCTATTGGGTTGCGTTACGCAGATATGTTTACAGCACAGTATTACGAAAAGAGGGTTAACAAGACGTGAAATTCGTCCGAGGACTTTAAACCGCAAAGCATCAGTATGTGAAAAGTGCAAGAAAACAGTAGAATGCACATAACATTCATTGTGTGTAAAGATAGTGAAAACCATTATTACTGAACTGTATAGATACATTTCTAAATAAACATTTACCATACATTGAAGTGTATGCCCTTATTTTCCATTTCATGAAAGAAAAAATTATGCTTCAATGCATTGATGGATTTTATAAATTTATATTGAATATTCTTTACCTGTTGGGGGACGCAACCCATTGCATTCATCTTTTGTTGTCATACCAACCTGCGAGCACGTAAAGACCGTTCTGCACCATGCTACTACCAACTTACGGAAACGTACATATATTTGAATTTACTTGAAAAGAACCTAACCTAACCTTCTAGTGTAACACTTTTTTCTCTAATATAAAGCAAACTGAAGGAAAATGTATGTAGGATGTGTATAAAACAGAGTTAAAAATTATAAAAACACTTTATTCAGAAAAATCACAAGTTTTAAAATGTAATATTGCAATGTTCAACTAGAATCAGAAATGGACCTCTATCTCTAGTATTTGTAGTAGCACCTGTCACTGGATCCACAAAATTAAGCGGATGATTCACTGTCATATGAATAAAATTATGTTGAGTTAGACCTTGATAACCCCTCCACATATCGGTGATGATAGTTGTTTAAGTTTGCACATGTTGAATCATGGGCAACAAAGTATTAAGAGTCCCTCCCAGGGCAAATCTGCAATCTCACTGCCTTGGTTTCACGATCAATGAGGCGAAGCCCAGTCACCCTCCACTACAGGACCTCTATTATACTTTTGCTGTCCGATTTTACACTCTTCAGTTTCTGCGGCTGAGTTAGGCCCGCCGATTATCGGTGCTTGCAAATATCTTCTGTCCCTAGCATCCATGCAAACATCACGCTAATCCGCATGCCCCGCAATCCAGACATGGCATTTGAGTGGGAACGAGTCGATGTTCACGACATCACTATACACTCATTTCCCACAATACTTTATAAACTCATCCAGTTCATGTTATAGTTCACGTCAACAACAGTGAATACAATTTTTTTAATAGTAATATTAACATACATTAGACGGTTGGCAGAACGAACCTCGAATAGGTACATTTGTTGTGTTGGCAAACCTTTAGTGACATATGAAGAAGGAAATTCGCTATCCCCCCAACTGGTAAAGAACAGCCTTTATATTAACAATTTTATGTAACAGAGTACTCTATAAATAAGGTTAAGAATGTCAAGTCACATAAATACCGAATTATATTTGTTTATGATGTTAGAAGGCATTTAAGCAACGAAATTTTCCCTAGGGTCCGTTTTCTTCAGGCGACCAGTTACATTCTTTTGCAAGACGCGATCTCTCCTTGTATTCTTGTAATCTTCAATTTACTTTCCAAAGTCTAAGTACAGAATGTCGGTCAATTGGAAATGAAGTCGCTTTTTAAGATTACATTCCTCAAAGTAATGACTATGAAAGGGAAATAGCTACTTACAAGCTCCGAAGTCTAAGTTTTGTTCATGAATACGACCCGTAAAGAAAACACGAGCACATACAAACATCCATGCAGTAGGCGAGATTCGAACCCGCGATCCTTCGAGCTGAGGCAGCTATGGCCCCACAGCCTTAACGACCTCGGCTCTCCAGGTCGGCAATCAAATAGTTTCTTCGGCGTTGTAAAAGGATCCTGACCTATTGTAGACTGGCTCGGGCGGCAAGTCTCTTAACGTTCCTCCAGTGCCATCGCATGGTCTTTTACCATGTGACGTCGCAAAAAATGCCATTCTGCAAACTCCAAAATCTTCATGGAGGCAAATATTTTTATTTATTTATTTGTGTTGTGCACTTGAACCACGGGAGAAGTAAATGATTTTCCGACATGAATCACAAATTCGCGAAACTAAAGACTCCTCTAAATCAAGTTTCACTAGTAAATCGCGGTTTACACGTCTTAAATATTTTCTCTTCTTAAAACCGTGATAAGTCAGTCTTGAAACCCTCATCAGGCAGACGGTCATTTTTTTTAGTAGTTCTTCAGCACTTGGTTAAAGACTGAACGAACGCAATTCGTTAGTGCATGGGTAGGGAGGGCGCGCCATCATACTTACAATTGATTTTTTAGAATTGTACGTATGTATAGCCCACTTTTTCTTGTAATTTTTAGAAAATTAAAGAATATGCCTATTTTTTTTTTTTTTTAATTTCTACCTGAACCGGTGCATGCACCGGACACGGTGGACGAGCCGGGCAGAGCTGTTTAAGATTGTGATAAATCATCGGGCAATGCCAAATATTCACCTAGTCACATGAGAAAGCACAAGTAAACGGCAAATTCGTATTTGCCTATGCACTGTGTTACAGATGAAGTGCAAAATCCCACTAAGTTCCCAAATACATGCTTACGGAACCCACTAAGAGCGGACAAAGTTCAAAGCAGGTAACACTTCAGAGTTCCCATTAGCCAATATGTGGTGGCTACGGTAGGTGATAGTACATTGCTAATGTGATACTCATATTAGTCAAGTTTGTACGGCTGAGACGGAGTAGTTTCGAGTGCTAGTCAGACTTAATTTTATTTACACGGTACACCTGACCTTACCTGTGCCAAACTTTCAAGTTGGCGAAGAAGCTGGGCTTCGACCATATGAAAGTTCGCAGTATGTAGCAAATAATTCCGTTCCCATTCTGAAAATTGCCAAGAAAAGTCGTATAATGAAATGTATGAAACAGCTTACACAACAGCACTTTTTTTCACTTTAATTTATTTTCTTCATTTTATAATATTAAATTTAGGTAGATAGAGGGAGATACGTTGAAGTATGGATCAATAAAAAATGTACACACTTAAATGAAATCCAGTACACTAGATGAAATAATTTGCATGCACAGAGAAAGCCCGAGGTACATCCATGAACTAAGTTTCCCTAGGTTCAAAAAAGAAAACAATTTCATGAAAAAATGTTTATTGTAGGAGATACAGCACCTTGCACTATTTTCCCCCTTAATCATTTTGTATTCATGTGGTGTAAGTCTGCCACCTGGGATATTTTTAGTCACAAGGAACTCAACATTAACACGTAATGCTGACTGGAGGGGCATTTCATGATATATAAGATTAGAATCATTATGAAGTTTGGGGTTGGTCGGTGTTTGGTATTCCTCGGAGTCGGTGCTGTTTGGTATTCCTCGGAGTCGGTGCTGTTTGGTATTCCTCGGAGTCGGTGCTGTTTGGTATTCCTCGGAGTCGGTGCTGTTTGGTATTCCTCGGAGTCGGTGCTGTTTGGTATTCCTCGGAGTCGGTGCTGTTTGGTATTCCTCGGAGTCGGTGCTGTTTGGTATTCGTCGGAGTTGGTGCTGTTTGGTATTCGTCGGAGTTGGTGCTGTTTGGCGTTGGCGTTGGTGGTGTTGGTGTTTGGCGTTGGCGTTGGCGTTGGTGTTGGTTGGCGTTGGCGGTGGTCGTATTGTTTGGCGGTGGTAGTAGTGTTATTGTTGATGATGGAGTCGGGGGTGAAGTCGGTGGAGCAGTCGGTGGAGCAGCAGGTGGAGGAGCCGGTGGAGGAGCCGGTGGAGGAGCCGGTGGAGGAGCCGGTGGAGGAGCCGGTGGAGGAGCCGGTGCAGGAGCCGGTGGAGGAGCCGGTGGAGGAGCCGGTGGAGGAGTCGGTGGAGGAGTCGGTTGAGGAATCGGTGAGGGAGTGGGTCGGTAGTGGGTGGAGAGTGGGTCGGGAGTGGGTTGGGAGTGGGTGGAGTGGAGGAGTGGGTCGGGAGAGGGTGGAAGAATGGGTCGGGAGTGGGTGGAAGAATGGGTCGGGAGTGGGTGGAGGAATGGGTCGGGAGTGGGTGGAGGAATGGGTCGGGGGAGGTGTGGGTCGGGGAGAAGTGGGTACTGGAGGTGGCGATGGAGGGGGTGGTGTTGGTGATGGAAGGGGTGGTGTTGGTGATGGAAGGGGTGGTGTTGGTGATGGAAGGGGTGGTGTTGGTGATGGAAGGGGTGGTGTTGGTGATGGAAGGGGTGGTGTTGGTGATGGAAGAGGTGGTGTTGGTGATGGAAGAGGTGGTGTTGGTGATGGAAGAGGTGGTGTTGGTGATGGAAGAGGTGGTGGTGGTGATGGAAGAGGTGGTGGTGGTGATGGAAGAGGTGGTGTTGGTGATGGAAGAGGTGGTGTTGGTGATGGAAGAGGTGGGGTTGGTGATGGTCTGGAGGTAGTTGTGTTGTAGGTTGTGGTGTTTGGAGGTGGTGGTGGTGGTGTAGGTTGTGATGTTTGGAGGTCGTGGTGGTGGTGGTGTTGTAGGTTGTGATGTTTGGAGGTGGTGGAAGTGGTGGTGGTGGTGGTGGTGGTGGTGGTGTTGTAGGCTGTGATGTTTGGAGGTGGTGGTGGTGGTGGTGGTGTTGTAGGTTGTGATGTTTGGAGGTGGTGGTTGTGATGATGTATGGAGGTGGTGGTTGTGATGATGTATGGAGGTGGTGGTTGTGATGATGTATGGAGGTGGTGGTTGTGATGTATGGAGGTGGTGGTTGTGATGTATGGAGGTGGTGGTTGTGATGATGTTTGGAGGTGGTGGTTGTGATGATGTTTGGAGGTGGTGGTTGTGATGATGCATGGAGGTGGTGGTTGTGATGATGTAGGGAGGTGGTGGTTGTGGTGATGTTTGGAGGTGGTGGTTGTGGTGATGTTTGGAGGTGGTGGTTGTGGTGATGTTTGGAGGTGGTGGTTGTGGTGATGTTTGGAGGTGGTGGTTGTGGTGATGTTTGGAGGTGGTGGTTGTGGTGATGTTTGGAGGTGGTGGTTGTGGTGAAGTTTGGTGGTGGTGGTGGTTGTGGTGAAGTTTGGAGATGGTGGTTGTGGTGATGTTTGGAGGTGGTGGTTGTGGTGATGTTTGGAGGTAGTGGTTGTGGTGAAGTTTGGTGGTAGTGGTTGTGGTGAAGTTTGGTGGTAGTGGTTGTGGTGAAGTTTGGTGGTAGTGGTTGTGGTGAAGTTTGGTGGTGGTGGTTGTGGTGAAGTTTGGTGGTGGTGGTTGTGGTGAAGTTTGGTGGTGGTGTTTGTGGTGAAGTTTGGTGGTGGTGGTTGTGGTGAAGTTTGGTGGTGGTGGTTGTGGTGAAGTTTGGTGGTGGTGGTGGTGGTGAAGTTTGGTGGTGGTGGTTGTGGTGAGGTTTGGTGGTGGTGGTGGTGGTGGTGAGTTTGAGGTGAGAGTACTGGTGGTTGTGGTGAGGTTTGGTGAGTGGTGGTGGTGGTTGTGAGTGAGGGACTTTGGTGGTGGTGGTGGTGGTGGTTGTGGTGAGGTTTGGTGGTGGTGGTGAGGTGAGGTGGTTGTGAGGTGAGGTTTGGTGGTGGTGGTGGTGGTTGTGTAGTGAGGTTTGGTGGTGGTGGTGGTTGTGGTGAGGGTTTGGTGGTGGTGGTGGTGGTTGTGGTGAGGTTTGGTGGTGGTGGTGGTTGTGGTGAGGTTTGGTGGTATTGGTGGTGGTTGTGGTGAGGTTTGGTGGTGGTGGTGGTTGTGGCAGTGAGGTTTGAGTGGTGGTGAGTGGTTGTGGTGAGTTTGGTGGTGAGGTTTGGTGGTGGTGGTGGTGAAGTTTGGTGGTGGTGGTGGTGGTGGTGGTGAAGTTTGGTGGTGGTGGTTGTTGTGGCGAAGTTTGGTGGTGGTGGTTGTTGTGGTGAAGTTTGGTGGTGGTGGTTGTTGTGGTGAAGTTTGGTGGTGGTGGTTGTTGTGGTGAAGTTTGGTGGTGGTGGTTGTTGTGGTGAAGTTTGGTGGTGGTGGTGGTGGTTGTGGTGATGTTTGGTGGTGGTGGTGGTGGTGGTGTGGTGAGGTTTGGTGGTGGTGGTGGTGGTTGTGGTGAGGTTTAGGAGGTGGTGTTGTGGTGAAGTTTGGTGGTGGTGGTGGTTGTGGTGAAGTTTGGTGGTGGTGGATGGTGGTGGTGAAGTTTGGTGGTGGTGGTTGTTGGTGGTGGTGTGGTGATTTTGGTGGTAGTGGTTGTGGTGAAGTTTGGTGGTGGTGGTTGTGGTGGTTGAGGTGGTGGTGGTTGTGTGGTGAAGTTTGGTGGTGGTGGTTGTGGTGAAGTTTGGTGGTGGTGGTTGAAGTTTGGTGGTGTGGTGGTTGTGGTGAAGTTTGGTGGTGGTGGTTGTGGTGAAGTTTGGTGGTGGTGGTTGTGGTGAAGTTTGGTGGTGGTGGTTGTGGTGAAGTTTGGTGGTGGTGGTTGTGGTGAAGTTTGGTGGTGGTGGTGGTGGTGGTGAAGTTTGGTGGTGGTGGTGGTGGTGAAGTTTGGTAGTGGTGGTGGTTGTTGTGGTGAAGTTTGGTAGTGGTGGTGGTTGTTGTGGTGAAGTTTGGTGGTGGTGGTGGTGGTTGTGGTGAAGTTTGGTGGTGGTGTTGGTGGTGGTTGTGGTGAAGTTTGGTGGTGGTGGTGGTTGTGGTGAAGTTTGGTGGTGGTGGTGGTTGTGGTGAAGTTTGGTGGTGGTGGTGGTGGTGGTGGTGGTGGTTGTGGTGAAGTTTGGTGGTGGTTGTGGTGAAGTTTGGTGGTGGTGGTGGCCCCTGGATTTTATACTATGCAGGATGGACAATTACTTTTAGAGGAACGGTTAAAGATCCGTTTCGCCTCAAAACGGGGACGATCGCATGACCATCCACCCTATGACCTGGATCGCGCCCCCTCCCCACAGAGTTTTCTTTGCGCGAACGAAGGGTTGCCAACCCATTAAAATGATTGTTTACACATTGCGGGGAAATTGTCACAATTTCATATTTGTCGGAGTTCATATCTTTTTAATGCACTTATCACCTAAAGTTTGATAAAAACTTACGAGACGAAGATCTAACCTTAAAATTGATGTACGAATTCGAAAAATATTAAATATTTTGAAAATTTCAGGTATTAATAAAATCTGAAGTATAACCGTATTTACAATTGCCTGAATTTCTTCCATTCGAACAAATAATTTACGGCCATTTCAGAAAATTGCAAAGGCCGTTGTAATGCCCAATACCCTTGAATGAATAATTATAGATGTAACAAATCCTCTAAAATTAGTCCTTAAAGACTAATGGAGAACCTGATACAGTAAAACCTGTCTAAACCGGTACCTGTACAAGCCGGAAACCTGCCTTAAGCGAAAAATTTCCGGCCTGTGAAGTGAACATAAAGCATATAACGGAATTTGTCCAACGCAGAAACGGAACTTATTGTCATCTCTTACAGGAAAAAAATTAAAACGTAATTCCTATAAATTTAATTAAGTTGGCAGAGATGCGCGAAATATTCTTAATAGAATGAATGCCTCAGCAAGTGTTTTAAATTTCCTGCTCGTTTACACGCAATTTAGTCGAGGCAGTCCAACTCATTAAGATCAGTAGCTTCAGGAGTAAGTGTAGAATAAACCTTGGGGTCGCTTGTCTCTCAAGGCTTAGGCCCTAGGGGAATTCCCTTCCTCCCGACTCTGAGCGTGGGAAAGTGGGCATGGCTTCTATTCACGCGTTGCCCTGTCCCGTGTTGAGAATCGTAACTTCACGGCCAGAAACGCATATATTAAGATCATGCGAGGGTATCAGAAAACGGTACTATGGGTTGTGATGAATTGTGCGTTGAAAGAGCAAGCACTTGTACTGGAGCCACTAATTTTTTTTATGTGGCATCTGCGAGTGGTATCTCCAAGATGGAATTCGGCACGACTTTTGCGTCTCCCTTTGTCCTGCCGCAAGCTGTCGCATGATCGCGACCGTATCAAGCAGTGCTACGGATCAAGCGACTAGCGGCAGGACTGAGAATGACGCAAAAAGTCGTGCCGAATTCCGTCTACCCACAGCTACCACGTTAGAAAAACTCAAGTTTAGACAGTGAGGTGGTATGTATTTTTATGAGTTTCACAATCAGTTTAACAATGGTTGAAAAAAAAGAAATTCTGACCTTAAGTGAAGAGGTCAAACTTATAGCTAGCGAAACTCAGAAGCTGTCATTATAGAACGTTCAATACTGATTTATGGGTGACTTATTCCATAAGTGTATATTGATGATGTATTTTAATAATTATTGATAATGGATTTTAATTAAAATATATTTATATTGATGTATTTTTATAATTAAAAGTAATTAACTAGTTTCCGGACGGAAATATCAATATCGCAATAAAATCTAAAATGGGCAACCTTGCATAAAACGGAAACCTCCCTGAACCGGAAACTTTTTTGCACCGAACGATTCCGGCTTGGATTTTACTGTACATGCAATTTTTTTAAATTTCTAGTTATTCGAAATAAACTTGTAACATTTTAGGGAGTTATTTATTATCATTATGTCCGCAACAGACTACACCGACAGATGCGTTGCGGAAGATGAAAAAGGCCGACGAGGCTGCGTCCACACACTAGAATAGGTTATTCGATTAAATGCCTTCGTGCCACAAGCCGAGTGGTGACGGCAGTTGGCAATGAGATCACCCATTTCTTGATTTATTAAATGCTCTGGCGTTATTTTAACCCGTGAAATCCTTATTTTGTTAATGTAATCGTAAAACATCTGTTAAACGAGTTCGAACTGCCTAAAGAGAAATTCATTATAATATTGCATACAAATTATTAAAAAAAACGGGAACTCGTGTGATGTATAGGGTAGAAATACAATTTGTGCAGATTTTCTTCAGCTCCGTAATCTCTACCCCCTCCCGTTGACAGTATTTGTTGAATTAAGAATGAATGAACGAATAATTCATAATAAAATTCACTATTAATAAATTCATTCATATAAATATACATATGAAGAAAATTAATTAATTAAATTCTTCCAAAATACTCCAAGTTTGCTTCAAATTTTTATTTTTATATGCCTCATTATGAACTTGTTTCATATAAGTAAGAATATCTTCCACGCGTTTTTCTTGTCCATTTCCGTTTAAAAGAGAAAATTCAAGTAAATAATTAAAATACTGTTTTATCACACCTTGTACCGCTAAATATTATAAATCTTTCAAGTGTGTGGGGGTCGATAAGTGTCCCTTGTTTCGATTTTCCACATTTCTCGCCAAGCATTCCTCGGTGTAGTTTGTTGCGGGCCTAACTCTCGATGTTCTGTTGTAAGGGTTGCTGGTACCATTTTTAAATAACAATCGCAATGCGCGGAAGGAGCAAAAGGGCAAAGATGGAAAAGGAGGGCAAGAGGACAAAATTGGAAAATGGGGACAAATTAGACAATGGAGACAAAGGGACTCATGTAGCAAGGGGACAAAACGTGACAAGAGGCCAATGAGATGTGACAATGGGCACGTGAACAAAATGGAAAAAATTTGATGTCGGTGAAAATGGGACAAAATGAGCCAAGGGGGTAAACGGAAAAGGGGGGCAAAGGGACACGTACAAAGATTTCTGAGCGCCGGTGAAATCTAAACCAGAGAGTGCGCGAAAATATTTTTTTGTATACCAGCATACGACCCCTTTTGTTGCAAGAAATCGTTCATAAAAGGGCCTTTTGCAGCACAAGTGATGACTTATTAGATTTTACGGCATGAATGATTGCGTCATCACACATTCCACCAATCCCAACGAGAGAATCTTGGGGTGGTAGCGGTAAATGGAACAGACGACCACAGTTTTCTCGTACAGATGTCAAATACCCGAGACGTCACAAGGAAGTTTTTTCGCAATAAGAAGTTTGATTCTCTTAAAAATGTATCATGCTTTTATACAAAAAAATAGCGTATGCAACTCATTTATTATGTTGCTTTGTTGCATTCATACAAATTTGAAAGTTCTCTCCTAACGCCGCTCGTTTTCAAAACATGTACTCATTCAATAAAGCTTAAATTATGAACTAATTGCATAAACTATTAATGGACTCTCGAGCATTTGAACGGCCGTTGCTATGGACGCGCTCTTAATGTGTTGTGTAAATAGTTGCTAAGCGCGTGTTTACAGACGTAAATAACAAATATTAACGATCTCGGAAAGGAACAATCAAGATGCAAAAGTTATGCTTCTTATATCATCAGCTCAACTCATCTTACTTCTGACGTGTTTACGAAGATTGAGCTCCAAGCTTCGAATTGTCGATTTAAGTGCGGCACTTCCACTAATCCCGAGTTTGGGGTACACAAAACTACCTAATTCCGGAACAACAATCAAAACTACATTAATGCTGAAAAGATCAGGACTACAACCTCACATACGCACTACAAATCAAAGATTTACAAGGAAAATCAACACGGAAACCCTGGAAACGCTAAGCTCTAAAGCCATACAAATTAAAAAAGATATAAGAAATAACAACCTAGAAGCAGCCGCCATCGCGCTGAAAGAAGCCATCACGTCCTCAGCCGTACCCTACAAGGAGAGAAAAGCACAACCTTGGTTTAACAAAGAGTGCTACAATCAACGTAAAATAACCCTGAAGGCTTTACGCATGGCCAAAAATAGTAACTCACTCTAAGACCTGGAAATCTACTCAAAAAAAGGAAAGAGTACAAGAAATTACTAAAAGAAAAAAGGAAAGCCCACATAGAAAAAGAAGCAATGCAAATAGCGGAGGATGCATCAAGAAACCCATTCAATGCGCTGCCCCGCAAAAGAAATAAACAAGGCTCGACAATTCAAATGAGTACATGGGAAAACCACTTCTCAGACATACTAAACGCTAAACACATAACCTCAAACGCCGAAACCTCAAACCTAGAAACAGAAAAATCATTCAATTCACTAAAGAAGAAGTGAGACAAATAATAATGAAGACAAGAAACAAAAAAGCGGCTGGCCCACATGGATTATACAATGAACACATCAAAGCTACGGAAAAACAGTTAATAGAAACGTGGACAGAGATGTTCAACAAATGCATGGAAAACGGAGAAATACCGGAAGCATGGAGAAAATCGACCATAAAATTATTATACAAAGGAAAAGGGGACGCAGACGACCCCAACTCGTACAGAGGAATTGCACTGGAAAACAATGACTTCAAACTATTCTCAAAATTAATCACGGAGAGACTTGTAAAAGAGACGGACCACCTAATTCCGGAACAACAATACGGATTCAGGAAACAAAGAAACACCCTCCAGGCGATCGGAAATTTACTAGACGATATAGAAGAAGCCCTGAAACAGCCAAAAGGAAAGTACTGCGCAGTCTTCGTTGACTACACAAAGGCATTTGACCTCCTGAACAGAAAAAGGGTATTGGAAAAGCTCGCGCACATGATAGGAGAAAAGCACAACATCACAAGAATACTAGATAATGTTTTGGCCTACAACACAGTAAACATATATGATGGAGTGTGTTTCTCTAAAGACATCGTTCAAACAAATGGAGTAATGCAGGGAGACCCAATAAGCCCCATTCTATTTAACATACTAACCGCAGACATAACAAGGATAATAGAGCACAACCGAGAAACATCATTACACATGTATGCAGACGACATGGTGCTAGGCTCAACCAGCCTGACAAGCCTCCAACAAGCTATAGATAATTTAGAAGAATGGGCGGAAGCAAACTACCTCCAAATCAATGAAACCAAGACAATGCAGATGACCTTCCGAAAGGGAGGAAAAACGGCAGCAAGTGAGAAAATAAAATTCAAAAACAAACATCTCGAAATAGCTCAATATTACAGATATTTAGGAATAACACTTCAGACAACAGGCAGCTCATTCAAAATTCATATTAGAGAAAAAGCAGCAACGGCGATTAGAGCCATGTACTCAATAAAAAATATCCACAAACTGTCACTAGAATCAGCAATCAAAATATTTCATGCAGTCATTAGCCCAATCATGACATACGGAATACAATTAATATGGGAAAAACTCTCAATGGTTGATCTGAGGTCCATAGAGAAAACCAAGGCAAGATAACATGAAGAGAGTCTTGTGTCTTCCAATAACATTCCAATAACATACTTTTCTATCGAATTTAATCGTTTAATGTCATCTGGCAAAGTGTTGTAAAATAATGTTCATGTATTGTATGTGAAATTTTGGAATGAGCTGTTGATACAGTCACCTGATGAATATGATTTCTACGTCGAGTGTTTTAGTAAGAGATATCGGCATTTTCTGAAAATATATTCCCGCCCTTAAACAAGTCATTTTTGACAAAAACCACTGATTCGTAAATCAACAGGCAAGGTAATGGTAAAATTCCTAGATTAATGAAGAGAGACTTACAAGAATCACGTGGGTGGGATTTGGTTATTATTCGTACTATTCGTTTCTGTAATATAAAAGTCTGGAAGCTATAAGATGTATTTCCCCAGAATAGTATGCCATATCTCAGACGGGAATGAACATTCGCGAAATATACACGAGCAGTATGAAGGCTGACTGAATTTGCAAGAATTCTGAACGCGTAGCATAATGAACTTAATTTTGTGTTCAATTCATTTAAATGGGCGTTCCTTTTAAGGTTTGACTGAATTGAGAGACCTAAAAATTTTGTTGCCTTAACATCAGTCAATGGTACACCGTTCATTTTCAATGGAGCACAGAATTGTTTATTTGAAATGGAAAACTGCATTAAAACCGTTTTCTTTTCGTTTACTATTAATTTGTTATTTCGAAACCAATTTGAAACATCTTATATTGTGCTATTTACGGTTTCTTTATTGCAAAGGATGTTCGTATCATCTGCAAAGAGAACCGTTCTTCCGTTTCGAATCGTCGAGGGTATATCGTTTACGTAAAGTAGGAACAGGATAGGGCCTAAAATCGATGCTTGAGGAACTCCACGTGCAATGAGCAAAGAGTCGGAAAGGTGCGTACGTAATGTTCCATCATTCCAGTAAGGTATTTCAACTCTCTGAGATCGTTAAGGTACGAACATAACCAATCTAGAGCAATACCACGGATTCCATATGAAGGTAATTTTGAAAGTAAAATGTCATAATCGCCGACCTGGATGGCCGAGGTGGCTAAGAGCGAGTACCGACTCAGCGCTTTGGTCCGAAGGCTGAGTCGGTACATGGCTGGGCATGGCTGTTTGTCCCTTGACTTTGTGTGTGTTGTCGCGGAGGGCCTCGCATTCTGCTTACCCCAGATCGGAGGAGCCCGCAAGTGTGTTTGTCTAGTGTATGGTCGAATATGCGTCCCTTCGGGACGTAAAGGGCAACCGGCTGTCGGCTGGATAAAAGCCCTAGGAAAAAAAAATGTCATGATCAATGACGTGAAAAGCTTTTGAGAGATCTAAAAATAATCCAATAGGTGCCTCGTTTTGATCCAATGATGATGTGACATCTTTAAGAAAAGAAAATATGGCTGTTTCCGTTGATTTTGATTTTCTAAATCCATGTTGGCAATCTGAAAGCGCGTCGTGTTTACTGAGAAAGGTTTCCATTCGTACGTAAAAAAGTCTCTCTAATATTTTTGAAAAAACTGATAGAAGAGAAATGGGCCGATAATTTTGAATTTCATTTTTGTTGCCTTTTTTGAAGAGCGTCTTAATTGCACATTAAATATATTGCATTTAACTATGTAATCACAATGTAACAAATGAAGTAGAACATGCCTTATTTCTGGTAAACACATCTCGAAACTTTTCTGATCTTATAACCCCCCCCCCCCCCAAATCTTAATAATATTAGGTGGCTTTTTTAATTCACAAACACTTTTTAATTCCCCCCCCCCTCAATAGCATGTACATATTTCTTGAATAACTCCCAACACTAAACAAAACAACCTTCACAAGGGAAAAAATGAAAATTGGAAACTTTGCAAAAAGTGAACCTGTAATTAAAAGCAGGATGTCGCTAAAAATTCACTGTATTAAAACAAATTCCTGTTCTCCAATTTTAAACATTCTGAAATAAGTTTAAAAACAAATGAATTTATAAAAAAGAATATTCTTCCATTTACCTTTACATTTCATTTTGTTTTACCCAAGGAAAGATAAAATCTTACATCATAAAATTTTGAAGGTTGAACTTCAAAAGAGAAATTAGAGGTGAAAATTAAAATAGAATATATTTCATGATCACTATATAAATAATACAAGATTCTGAGAATATAAAAATCTACCAAATAAAGTTTCTGTAACATGTCCTATGCATATATGGAATAAACTCTATATATCACAAAACCTGAAAAGGACATAACCACATGCCTATTACTTAATTTGAACAAATAGTTTGCTTTGCACTGAATACGGAACCCTTGAGCAACTGATTGGTAAAATAAACTATATCCTTTTCTAAAGAAAAATTACATGTTTTGGCAATTTTAATAAAGCCGGTTTTCTATGTATTCTTATTACTCCATATTCTTGGTACCTCACAAATGCCAATTGTTTATTTGCTCTATCTTCCACATACTTAATTATAGTGGCCTCTATCTTTTGTGATATTTTCTCTTGCTGTACCTGCTGCTCTCAGATTTATTTTCTCTTCTAATATTCAATATTGCCAACTTAAATGTACTGTCATATGAAACTCATGGTTACCAAGAATGAGAAGTACTCCAGAAAATAAAACCATTTAATGAACTGAAAGAAGCTGATGAAACGACAGAAATATATTACAACTAAAAAGAATGTCACAGGTGAGCAATATTCCAGATACAGATATTGTTTTTCTATAATAATTTTAAAAATACAACTTCAATGAACCAATTTGTCATGTCAATATCACTACAGTGCTTCACTTTGTTTTCATTCGGAGTAATGTCCATTAAAGGAACATTCCCACTTTTATTTACTCACTCATCAAATGAAAATCTGTCATCAACGTTCTATTATTTTTTTACTAAAATCTGGTGAATTATATTTTCAGAAACTTCTGTGAATTTAATTACCAGTTTAACTATATATTCTGGTTGCCCACTAACCCCCTGAATCTGTTTTTACAGATATTCCATTGTTTCCAGAGTAATTGCAGATTATTTTGACATGAAATTTGGTGCTTCATGGTACTGAAGTATTAATGAATATAAAAATATAATTTTAAATTAAAAGTGAACTACAGACCTTTCTCCTTGCCCGAAAATGTCATAATTGAGGCAAAACCTGTAATATTTGACACCTATGCATTTTATGTATTTCACAGATTACAATAAATTATATTTTAAAACTTAATGTTCATAGCAAGTATTAATTTGTAATATATGTTCCTATAAATTATTAAGTGGTTCCACATTCTTTGTAGAATGTGCGATTTTCAATGTGTATTAAAATAATGATTTTTTTAAACAATGCATCAATTTACTTATGTAAAACTAGTGATCTACAACATAGCTCATGCTTTCATGCATTAACTGAAATGATTCCACAAAATTATAATAATTACATTGAAACTTCAGTTAATATGAGCCAACTCTTGCGAGTCTTCATTAAACTGCTTGAAACCAAGCATATAAAGTTTTTTTTTTTGTATACCAGCATTATAAACGACCCTTTTCGATACCCCGAATCGTGCATAATCCAGTATATTATCGCACGTTACATGACGTCATCGCCATTATTAAACGCGACATGACGTCATCACACATTCAGCCAATAGTAGCGAGAGAATCGTGGGGAGGTAGAAGAAGACGGAACAGCCGACCACCGTTTTCACGCACGGATGTCAACAATCTTGAATTTGATTTCCAGAGGGCGTTGGATGTCAAGCACCCGAGACGTCAGAAGAAAGTTGTTTCGCAAAATTAAGGTTGATTCTCTTGTAAATTTATAATGCTGTTATACAAAAAAATAGCGTATGCAACTCGTTTATAATGTTGCTTTATTGCATTCGTACAAATTTGAAAACTCGCTCCTAACGTCGCTCGTTTTCAAAACATGTACTCATGCAATAAAGCTTAACATTATAAACTAATTGCATAAACTACTATTATCAACCTAGACCTACCTCACAAGGTAAATTTATCTTTTTGGTTCATATATAACAAAATCTGTTTATGAATGCTAAATCTCTTCATCTGAATGGTATTTAACAGCACTTATCACCACAGTAGCACTTCCCCACACCCGCATACTAATATTTCCTTTAAAATTCACCAAAGCAGAAAATGACTTTGGACACAGAAAAAAAAAAAAAAAAAAATTAAAAAAATAAATAATTAAATAAATAAATATTAACACAATTGAGTTTCTGTTACTGTAGAGCTGATGTTTTAGATTCTGTTTGAACCATCCTGCACTTCTCTAAATTTTTAGAATTCCTGACAATTTAATCAAGAATTGGAAAGTCATCTTTAACATACATTTGACTGCCACCCAAAGAAGTATGTAAAACTAAAAGTATAATTTCAATAAGGTTAAAGATAAACATGGAGGTTGTTGGTAGAAAACTTAATGAATTTTTACTTATTAAGACAATCTGACTTGTAATAACATGAAAAATACAAATTTTTCTCAAAAAACTTTGTGACAACACACAGCACTAATACTAAGAATCAATCCCCTTAAGACCATAACCTATCATAAAATAAATTTGCACTTTTCTAACAAAAATAGATCAATGTAATATTCAAAACTTCAAAAGTTGCAATGAAAACTGAACTATTATCATGTTGACAAACTTACTCTCCTTTATTTGAACAAAACAAAGAAACT
Source organism: Teleogryllus occipitalis (assembly GCA_011170035.1). Classification (NCBI taxonomy): domain Eukaryota; kingdom Metazoa; phylum Arthropoda; class Insecta; order Orthoptera; family Gryllidae; genus Teleogryllus; species Teleogryllus occipitalis. The sequence continues at coordinate 51,125 of BLKR01009855.1, read as the reverse complement.
GCGAGCTGTTTGAGAAAATCATGAAAATATGATCCAAGCTTAAAATCAAAAGATTCTTTCACATTCACAGAGCCTCGAGCAAAACCAGGTAAATAGAGTATGTGTTGGAAAAATGTTGCTTACAATACATTGCACTATACATCCAAGAAAGTAAAAGTAGTATGGTTAATATCTGTCTGTCCTAATAATTTTATTTACCTTCAGTTTTTGATTACTTAGCCATCATCACAAGTTCTAACATAAGACAATCGGTTTGAACACCACTTTCTGGTATAGCCCATCTGGGGATCACTAATGATAGTGCTTTGAAGTGACAAGTTATTTCCAGAGTATATATTCTAAGTAAATTTCTTATTTTCCAGCAAAACTACACCTTGAAGATAACAAAATAATTTTTCACTCGTATTACAACCTTCTGAAGAGGCCATACCTGAGATATCACAGTCCTGACCTCTCCCAACAGAGTATTCTAATGTTTTGAGAAATAACCTCCCAAGGTTTAGAAACATTTTTGCCCATAAGTGACTATGCACTGAGAAATTCCAACAAAAAGTAACTAAAAATCTGATTTGGTATATGTAGAGCTCGGAAGATTGGTAAAATGCCTTTTGGTTATTGTTACTATTTCATGACTTTTGACAATAGAAATCACTAACTTCTGATGTTTTAGTAGATGTTCATTTTACTTCCTTTTTTTTTTTTTTTGTCAAATTTTTGTCTTTAATATTATTTTGCTTTTCTTTCTCCTGGCAGAGATTTCGATCAATCTGGGTATATACCTGCAAGCCTAGGCAACGCAAAGGCACAACTGTATTTTGTCATTCTGTGAAAGCAGAGGCTGTGTTAAAAATTATTTTTGTTTTTTTTTCTTCATTGATGCCGACAGTCTAATCACTCGTGAAGAATCCTATTCTACTTTTGAGTATGACCTTGAATCCCTTTTGAAGACAGCTCTTTTCTTACACTAAAGAGCTATAAATTTTAGAGTTAAAACAAATTGAATCACTTCAATTATTCATTTTTTACAATTATTCCTTCTGAATGCGATATTTCATTGTTTATACGGCTTTTGCGTCCCTACTCGAGCTAGAATAAATGCCTTTCTTGCATGCCTATTTTAGGTAAAATAAATGCCTGAACTTCCAGGCTCTAGGTATATGCAGAATGTAATATTTCAGTAACTTTACAACTGGAAACAAAAGTTTCCCCATTCAAGTAAATTATATGTCTGGATATTTCATAAAATTAAAGATAATTCAAAAATTCTCATGCATTCAAAAAAAAAAGTTTCTTCTGGAACAGCATTTTCTATCCTGTGAAATACAAAAAATGGCTTACGCAACCTTCTGTTCATGTGGGTTTAAATACCTTACAATATTGGAAAAATCTTTATAGAATAATTCTGACGTATAAAGAAAATTAATACATTTTAGGAGAAATACCGTATTTACCAGAACATCAGACGAGTTTTCGCCCCTTAAATACTCGATTCAAAAAATACGGATTCGTTGCTAAGACGAAAAAAATTTCAGGTGTGTCTATAATACCCAAGCATTCATATTCGCGATCGTATTCTCGGCATCCGCCCCCAATTTGCCGGGTGTTTCACATATTTTTGCATGGGCCAGTACACAATCTCAAACAAATGGAATTGTTCGGCGCCCGGCGAGTGCGAAACTGAATTTTGAAAGAAATCACATTGAAGTACGTACGCATTCTGCGTCCAACAGAATGGCAGGATCAATGGTTATCTTCAGAAAAATAGCCAAACATTGCGAACTGCCGCTACCTCCAACGTTACCCGCGACACGGAGGAACAGATGTACGAATTCGCAGTTCACAACTCTCACACATAGATTAAACTATGCAAATTCAAAGCATATTCTGTGAAGAAACAATGCTGCATGCGAAGATGAAGAGATTAGAAACTAAAACCAAGATTATGGTGATTTTAAGGAACAAATTAGGGTTAGCTCAGATTTGTAGGCGTAAGTTTTATTATGGATGTAAACGTTTTCATCCACAAGACAATTTTCTAGTCAATGAAGAAAATTGGCAACATTATTTAGACAATCGTAAGAATTAGTTAGAAATTTAAAACATTCTTAGGCCTCTTCCAAATCAGGGTGTCGTATTATATACGGGTAAATACGATATTCATTGAAATTAGTTTTATTTTAAATGTTAAATCTGTGTATCATAATTTTTATTTCACAAAAACTGAACACTTTTTCCCCTCACCAAATTGATAATGAAGCCAGTTAAGGAAAGGTTTTTCGTCCAGTTTCCCTGATCCATTGAGCAAATGCTGGGATGGCCCTTTGTTTTGCTTCTAGACATAAATGTAACTTCATTATCTGTGCACGTCTTCTAGAATTCAGTGGGAAATACAGTTATTCAAATTATAGTTTCCGTGTTGTCGCGGCAGAAAGTATTATTCCGAAGGACAACATGGATAAGAGCCCAAAATTTATTGCTTATTTATCGTTGAAAATAGATTTTATTACATGGGAACTTTCTTTTTTATTAAAATTCAAGTAGCATCTGACTTGTGTAGTGTAGGGATCACAGAATTTTGAAAATGTGCACACAATCCACTTCTCCCCATAGCACGTCATACGCTGTTTTAACTGTTTTTTGACGTAAAATAAATAAGTAAATAAATAAAATCGTCGAGGCCATATAGTTTACGTATAGTAGGAAGAAAACAGGGTCTGATCCATCCCCGATGGACTCCACGTGCAATTGGTAAAGAATCGGAAAGGTGTGTACATTATGTTCCATTATTCCAGTGAGGCATTTCTATTCTCTGAGATCGTTGTTTAAGCTACGAACATTACCTGGCTAAGGCAATACCACGCATTCCATTTGAATGCAATTGTGAAAGTAAAATGTCATGATCAAGGACGTCAAAAGCTTTTGGGAGATCTAAAAATAGTCCAACAGGTGCTTCGTTTTGGTGCAATGATGAGACATTTTTAAGAAAAGAGAATATGGCTGTTTCCGTAATTTTTATTTTCTAAATCCATGTTGGCAATCTGAAAGCGCGTCGAGTTTACTGAGAAAGGTTTCCATTCGTACGTCTAATATTTTTAAAAAAAGCTTACAGAAGAAAAATTGGCCGATAATTTTGAATTTCATGTTTGTTGCCATTTTCGAAGAGCGGCTTAATCTTAGCTCTTTCGAAAATATCTGGAAAAGTTCCGATGCACAAACATGCATTAAATGAGTTAACGGGTGTACAATGGCAGGCGCACAGGTCTCTAAGAAACAATCCGGAAATTCATCTAAACCGGCCGAATATTTATTTTTTTAGTTCACAGATAATTTTGAGAATTTCATAGGAAGAAGTTTCGGAAACGAACATCGTGTCTAAAATTTTTGGGGAAATGTCTGATATTGAATTTTTGTGACCGAAGATCCTTAGTGATATCGACAGCTATTGTCGAAAAGTTTTGGTTAGAGACTAGCCACTAGACAGCCGGATCATTTACATTTAACAGTGATATTTAATGTATTATTTACCATTGGACTGTATAATACTAAACAATATATAACAAATATTGTATCGCAGCTTCTGGGTCAATGACCCCCATCTCGATCAGGTTTTTCGTCCAGTTTCCCTGATCCATTTAGCAAATGCTGAGATGCCCCCTTGTTTTGCTTTTGGACAAACGTAACTTCATTATCTGTGCAAGTCTTCTAGAATTCAGTGGGAAATACAGTTATTCAAATTATTTCCATGTTGTCGCGGCAGGAAGTATTTTTCCGAAGGACAACATGAATAAAGGCCCATTCACAATGCAATCACAAACATAAGCAAAACACCTAGACAGACATTAACACAAGCGAAGAGTTGGCGTATTCACAATGTCGAACATAAACACAGGCAAAATAAGAGTTTCTATTGGCTATGAGACGCAGCACACGAATCGACACGATCGACTTCGATACTCGATTTTGAGTTAACGAACTGTGATTGGCTCATTCCTTATGTCTGACATAAGCATAGCACAGAAGCTTGAAGCTCTTAAGTTAACGTCTTACGTGTTATGCTTATGCGAACGCATTGTGAATGAGTCCACTTGTAGACGTAGTCCTAACTTTTATGTTAACGCCATGCTTATGCTTATGTTTGCATTGTGAATGGGCCTTAAGAGCCCAAAATTTATTGCTTATTTATCGTTGAAAATAAATTTTATTACATGGGAGTTTTTTTGATTCAAAATTCCAGTAGGCTTAGTGTAGGGATCTCAGAATTTTCAAAACGTGCACAAAATTCACTTTTCCCCATGGCACGTCATACGCAGTTTTAACTTTTTTTGACGTTAAATGAAGGAAAAGGCATAAAAAAAGATGAACATAATAGAAGATAAGAAAGAGAATAACTGATCCCATCTGGCCGATATACTGGAAAATAAGGTCCATTAAATTACCACACCACTGAGAATCAAAGTGAAAATCAGCAAAATACACTAAGTAGATGAAGCTCCTTATTTATAATTTTTATTTGGCGTACTTGAGCAATATGAAACTAAAACAAGAATATTGACAATCTTCAACTCGTAAAAAGCCATGCCTGATCTTGAGGTCGAAGTGGTAATGTGTGGAATGGACCATACCTAGTTTTGTACTATTATTTACAGGTCATCTTCCTTTTAGAACGTTGGTATTGCAGAATACTTAATATTAACCATACAAATACTGAAGCAATTTTTAAAAACACTTCGGCTAAATTTGTTTCAATGTGTGTGAAGTTATTCATGAAAGTAGTTGCTTAGTTTATGTTACAGCTGATGTCCAAATATAGCTCATTTGTGAAGTCTGTTAATATTAAAGTTATCCAAAATGGGTAGATGGTCACAACATAGGAACAGCTTTGAAACACTGAACTTGAGTGGAATGAAAATCACAAGAATGAAAACAAGACGATCAAAAAAAAAAAATTCTCAAGTTAATTGGAGAAAAGAAAAAAGAACCAATGGAGCTGTCAATCTGAGCTGAACCACACCCATGATAACTTGTGAGAGAAGCAGTCTTTTTTATTTGGTTAATAATTTTTGTGGCATCAACTACTATTAATGTTTTAGTTTGAACTTTTTATTACATTGAATAATTGCAGGTGTACCCTTACTTTTTTGATTATCACTACAATACTACTCGCTAAGCAATGAAGGATCTGGCTTTCTCCATAATTATGCCATGCACTTAACATGTCTGATAAACATTCATGAACAGTGTCAAAGTCAAGTAATTTTTGTACCTTGCACTAATGCAACTTTTTGCAACCTACTCTTATTGTCATCCTTTTATTTTAGGTTATGAACCTGTGCTAAAAGGAAATTTATAAATAAATAATCCAACCCCTACTTACTGTTGTAGTGAACACCAGTGCAACTAGGGTTGAAATATTAATACATACTAAACTGCATAATCATACAGTAATGAACTAAGCAAGTGATATTTGTGGACCAAAACAAAAATCAGATAGTTTATGCATTAACAGATGTCAATAAATAAGTCTGCTGCATCCATTTTATGTGAACACAAGTGAAAGAAAGAATGAAAAACTGAGAAAGGATTTCCAAAAGAAGAGAGAGGAGAGGAGAGAGAAGAGAGGAGAGAGGAGAGGAGAGGAGAGAAGAGAGAAGAAAGAAGAAGAGAGAGAGAGAAGAGAGAAGAAAGAAGAAGAGAGAGAGAGAAGACAGAGAGGAGAGAAGAAGACAGAGAGGAGAGAAGAAGACAGAGAGGAGAGAAGACAGAGCGAGGAGAGGAGAAGAAAGAGAGAGAGAGAATGAATCCACCTAAATCTGGTCAAAAGTGAAGACTCGCAATAATACACATGAAATGATCAAACATCAAGAGAAAGTTAAGAAGAAACACACTGCATTACATGTTCATTTTACATCGGCACATGGGAGCACTGCAAAGTTTACACAAGGTCCCCACCACTGAATAAGTAATACATCTGCAGTAGATCCAAACCCATTAGAGATTAAAGAACAAGGCAAGTGGGATGTAGACACATACTGTGTCAGGCATTAGGACTTAATCATTTTGAACCAGATGTGTACAAAGAAAATAAATATTTTTATAGAAATATATAACATGTCTTCTGGGTTTTGCATTTTTAGAATTTATATTCAATTTATTTTAATAAATTTCCTTAATGTTGTTACCTTCCAAGAGAATTTAATGTCCAGGTCGTCTTTCATAGCATTACAGTTTTCTAAGAGTTGGAACTTTCTGCTTAACCTCGATATTCTAGAAAATGTCATTACAAACATTTGCAAAAACCTAAAAATTCTGTTTCTTTCTCTGCCTTTGTTAAAGTTACTACTCTGTGATCACACTGTTTTGGCTTACATCATTCATAAAATTATAAACTGTTCTTAAACTCTTTCCAACTAATTCTGCTCTTCTGTCCATAGATCTTTCTCATTTTATTAAGAACTGGGACTGTGGAAGTTGATATCTTCTGCGAGCCCACTGGCTGTTATAGGACAATGAGGTAATCACACGACTACAGCACCAGCCGATGTAAAAGCTGAAAAAAACTCTAACATTTCACATGGGACAATAGCTCACTTCATTATTTATAATTTAGTTTGAACTTTCACACTGCCAAAGGAAATTTGGTATTTCTGCTGAAATCACTAAAACAAAGAACTTTTTCCCAGATTGTCATCTGGCATCTGCATTGTCAAGATGCTGTTTCACATTGGCACTATTGTGCACATTAGGTTGTGTGCTCGAGATTCCACTTTCAAAATAGTAATTTCCTAATTCTGCCATCTGCAAATGTAAAATGAACGAGTAATACACATATTTTAAGAAATGTAAACTGCAGGATTCCATTAAAATATTTTGAAAATATAAAATTAGTAGATTTAAAATAACTGTTCAATAATCAGTTATGAGGGAAAGGACAAATAGGTCAGGAGTTTAAAGATTGCTAGGTTATCAGTAAGTAAAGTTCCACAATTTACTATTTACAACATATGCATATAACCCTGAAGACTTCACAATGGATGAAGGCATCTCAAACGTATATTCCAGTTAGCATTCTAACATGTATTTTCTTTATTAACAGACCTTCCTGGAAGGGAAAAAAGAAAAGAAAAGAGAGAAAAAAAAAAGAAAAGAAAAGAGAGAAAAAAAAAAAAGAAAAAAAAAAAGTCAAATGTTTTTTAAGAAATCTGAATACAATGACCTAGTTAACTCCAAAACCAAATGTAAGGCTTGTGAAAGAAATTACCCAAGTGACATGAGCAAATGAAATTCAAAATTATGAGTTTTTATGTGCACTAATTCTACAACATTATTTTTGATAACCAAGAAAGGTTTTAAATTAACGAGTCAAGACCTTCATTTGCAAAACCAACTTGGCTCAAAACAATTGAATTCATGAAGGCAACAATTGACAACTCCACCAATTTTGTCAAGAGATCTTTTTTATTAATCTTTCAGTGAAGTTTTTGTGATACACAACTTCCACTTTTAAATACACAAAAGGAATTAAATATTTATTTATTTATTAGTTCTAACCTATACTGGCACAGTTTTGACATTATTATTATTATTATTATTATTATTATTATTATTAGGGGCAATTCAAAATGTGTGTGTTGCAAATTTTTCATGAGGCATCGTGTATTTTCAAAATAAACTGAAAATTAACATAACAGAATTTTAAAGCTGTGTCACTGCCACATTACAGAACAATTGAGGATTAACATAAATATGTTTTACATTTTTTTTAGTATAATCTTGAATTTTAATATTGTGTAATGCTGCCATGCCTGCTAGTTAAAATAAAATAAATAACACCAATAAGAAAACATTAGACTGAAGTACATTAAAAAATCGCTCCTACTATAGAAATATTACACAACTCATTTCTATCTAGAAATGACCTAAAAGACTACACAACATGGACTGAGGAAATGAAAGGAAAGAAAACATTGAGGGAGAAGGAAAAAAATTGGTTCAGTGGGTTTATGAATAATAATAATAATAATAATAATAATAATAATAATAATAATATTACGCACAAAATAATATAAACTTAAAAAATTTGTTGCAACATCTCACCTTCCTCTCCGTACAGTAGTGTGTTCTAAAATTAAGAATAATTTTATGTTCTTACTGTCGGTTTAATTAGTTTAAATTTACTTATGAAAATTCCTTACGACTGGAGGGGGGGGGATAGGAGGAGGAGGAGGAAAATGAAACACTTAATCAAAAAATTACAAGATAAATAAAAGGTCTATGAAATGGCAACCAGTTCTTCTTGGTTCAAAATCTGTAACTGTGCAATCATCTAGGAACTCCAGGAATTGAAGGTTAACAAACCAATGGGTAAATTTTAACATGCATATAAAAAATTGCATCTTTTTTTGAGTACATTGCAAACTTTCCATTACAAGACAAAAAATGTGACCAATTTCCAGTTTATTTCTGTGATGTATCATTAGAATTTGGTAAAGATATTTTACCAGGTGACATTATCACAGAACAGACAAATTTTGAAAGATGTTAAAATTTAGCCATCAAAATGCTTAATATGCACATAATTGAAGATTTTTGGGATTTTAACTTTAAACCAATAGTGCGATAAATAATTTTTAAATTGCAACACACTGATATTAATTATCTTTATTTCTCAAGCTATTCCAATTGTTTTCCAATCCTCAAATTTCCTAGAAATGGAAGTCAAAAGTGTGAAACAGCTAAGGATTTTTAAACAAGGTTATTTTACAATTAAGATTCTTTGTTGAATTAGGAAAACAAATTTCATAAGTTGTACCATCCACTCTATCATACAAAGAAACTTGATATAGTAAAATAACTGAAGGTAGCTTATTCCTAAGAAGTTAGCCCCATTGGTATTTGATTAATAAATTCCAAAAAATTGAAGTTTTTGGAAACCTCAAGTGTGGTGCCATCTGTGTAGAGCACACACTGAGCAACTAATTTCATGGCAGGAATAAAAGGAAAATTTCAAGCAAAATGGTGAAGGGAGATTGAATCATCATTTTGTTTTCAGAACAAAAGATAATTAATATTTATTTAGTGTTCCAAAAAGGGTGAACTCTGTCATCATACTAAGCCACCTTCAGATAGGCTTTGTTGGATCTGAAAACTCACAGAACAAGCATATAATTAAACAAAAAGTAGGGTGAGCAAACAAGCAACTTGACACTAAACATAAAGAATCAATGTTTATATGAACTAGCAAACCCATGTGAACTCATATGTGGAAACTGGACCACCTTCCATACATCTCTATGAAGAGGAAAATATGTTGGCCAAACGGGTATTAATAGCTCTCAATTCAAAATACTACATAGCTCCTTTTTACCACGGAGTGGAGAATGAAAAACTGAACCCCATGAAATCCATAGAAAACTGTACAAGGACTTATTTTCTCAGTTATTGAATGAAAAAAACTTAACTCTTTGACATTGAAAACAAGATTTCAAGACCTCAATGCACCATTTTCAGTTTGTATGCAATTGCTGCCAAAATACATATTGTAAAGCAGAACTTGAATAGCATGATCGCGTTTGCTACTTTAGAAGTTTTTCAACTAATATTATTTATGAAGTGAGTATGCCAATCATCACTTCTCTGTGAAATTCTAATACCTTATTTGTTAAGATTGGTTAGGTGTGAGAGCCACAAAACATTTCTTTTTCTACAGAAATAACCTTGGTGGTACCATATTAGTTGTTTTTGGTCAATTCATCCTGTAAAAGTCAGTTTGGAAAGTGGTAAACACAGTATGCTGCACAATCATTGTGTGACAAAAATGGGATGTGACTACTTATGGGGTTAAAAGTGAAATTACCAAAAACAAAATTTGTTTACCCCAGAGCTAAAGAAAAAAAGCTTAGCTAAAGGCATGTTACAACAGCAACCCAAAAAACATCATGCATCTTCATTTTTTAAGGTGAACTCAGCTGCAGAACTCACTACAGCAAGATTTCTGAAACAGGAGAACTATGAAAAATTGAAAAACATTTAATAATTAAATTATTAGGTGAAGTCAATCAATACTTTTTTATGTTATTAAATATACATTAAAATTAATAAATATTTTTATAAATATTTGAATGCCACAATGATTTAGTTAACATAATAAAACACTGGAAATAAAGGAGAAAAAAGAAAAAGGCTGTGATTCAATAGTTAGAGGCATTTAAAAAAAAAATGTATCACTTTACTACGCAATACAATAATTTTTGCATTTGATGACCATTATAAAAATACCTACTTCTAATATCAAGTACGCTGTATACAAGAAACGATGTCCAAATAATTAAGTTCCAATTAAACAACAAAGGACTATACACAAGTACACACAATCATACAATTGAAGGAAATGTGGAGAAAAGTCATCCGAAACTAATCAAATAAAATAACGAAGGCAAACATTACACAAATAGTATGATGATTAAAACTCCTAGAAACCAACAGCATGAATTATAACTTTCAGAAACCATGCCAGAATGCAACAAGACACATAGATCCTTGAAATTACTTTTGTGAACATTTGGTTTACACTTTCCATAGCTATGTAATGACTAGTTATTTACAAGACTTTTTATTTTGTTTCTAAACACACTTCGAATTACTTAAATGAATTAATTGCAAATTTGTTTGGCATTGAAAAATTCAGTCCAGAATCTCATTTAAACTAATTATATTTGCTCAGTAAATAGAAAGTAGATAATCAAAAAGAAATCCTAATTGTTTAAATGGAGAACATCATTAAGCACTTTGCCAGGAGAAACAATACTAAGTTAACAAAAACTAGGTGAAATCTTCAATAATACAATGCATAAAATGAGCAGAATATTACGATGTGCATGCTCTCTTTATATATTATCTGACTGTAAAGCAAGAATTTTGTTGATTGAAAAAGGAATTGATTTTATATATAAAAATGTGACATTATCCGGCTGTTTCTTCATTTAAATATGTGATGCAAAAACAATCTAAAATTTCTAATCTTGAAACTTATGAAATTCAATTCTATCCATTACAAAGAGGCAGCCTGTACATTACACATACTCAGAAAATAATATATCTTAATGAAGAAGACAATAGGACTTCCTTTTTACCTCTATGCCTCTTTTGTACGATAAAACTAGTGCGTTTGAAAATTTAAGGTCATAAGGGGTAAACCATAAGAATACACAATATCATAATAAGAGCTAATATAAATTAATTGTAATTAATTTATGTAATAATTATAGTTGTAACTATAATTCTAATATGGTCAATAAATATTATTAACCAAATAGCAGTAATCGAAGTATGAGTAATAGTAATCAAAAGCTGTCAGTCAAATTTTTTTCCTAAGAAATTAAACACAAAAAAGCTCCAGAAACTTATTTGTGAACCAAGTTTATGAGCAACTTTCACCACTATATTATCTCCAATGGCAAAATGTACAATTGACACTGTCCACTAATCACGATCGGCAATGCTACAAAGCTGAATGAAACCTTGACTTTCATTTACAAGGGTGTGTTTGTACTGTCTGAGCAAAAGAAAATAAAAATTAACAAAAATATTTATAAAATTCATTATTATAAACATCACTGAACTGAATAGAGTAAGGATTTAGGACCACAGGGAAAGAAATTCATACCCACAACAAAATTTGGAGAAGAGGATCTCTGGCTATAAATGCTTTTACCACAAAAATATGGGTCTGTGCTAAAAATCAACAACTCATTATTTACCAACAGTGTCTTTAATAAAAAATAAATATGAAATAAATACTGTTCAGTGACATTGAGATACAGCTCCAAAGCCACAGGAATTCATAAAGGAATTAAAGGAGAACATTGGCATAAATGGAAGAAGCACATGGTTCAAAGGAATGAATTTGGGATAAAAAATCTAACCAGAGGGTAAACAAATTGAAAAGGATTATTGGGAGAACAGCAGAAAGCTGAGCTACAAGTAGTATATACTTTTTAACAAGTTTTAAAATGATTAATCAGTCTTGCCTTTCTTTAATATTCCGGAATGAAAATACAAATAAATATTGAAACTAATATATCTTTCAAAATCTCATACCCAACACCACATGGGTTTTGAAAGGTAGGTTTTATTTGGTGTAGAACTTCCAAGTTTTACGACATCACAAATGTCAGTAATATACTTTCAAGTACAGATGCTTTACAGTAGTCTAGTTTTCTATATTTGTATATATATTTATATATGTATATATTTATATCGACATGAAAATCTATTGGTAAATAAATTTTCCATAGTATAAATAACTTACCCACAAAAGGATAAAATATGATAAATGAATAGAAGTATGTTGAACATTTTTTTCTTCCAAGCCAGGTGTAACAGCATCTGAGTTATGTAATCACAACATGATGTGATACAAAAGTATACAACCAGAAACTTGAAATTATTTTCGCATCCAGATATGTTTATCTGGTAAGCTGGAATTAAATCAGTAGCACTATCTATGTAATAACAAGGATGATCATGATTATGATTATTCAGGTGAAGATTGCAATGATGGCAATGATGGCAATGATTGGTGCTTACTGTGGTGTCGTAATGCCAACACGGTAATGATGATACTGACAATTATGGTTATGATGATACACCACACCGCTGAACCAAGATTAAGGTACCTCGGGAGAACTGTTCAAAAACCCGTAAGAGCCACAACCTTCCCCAATACCTATTCTGTGGCTGGGCCAGAAAATTTTATTAAACAAAGTTGCTACAAATTATCAATTTTAATAATATCCAAGCTATATACAGACATGATTTTGCTTCTTGCACACTATGTAACATTTAAAAACAATTGAAAGCGAATAATTCATTAAAAACGGTATACTTCTGTACATAAATAAAAGTTATCAACACAGACACTACCGCTTAGGAATTAGATTACTGCCTACCAGCAAGTGAACATGAAAATATTGAAGCTGAGGAAGGTAAAAGCAACTATATGAGGTATGAAGTTCTCAACAATGTCTCACAGCGCAAGACCTACTGCCACATCATTTCATATCATTATTAACCACTCTACATACATGACACACTGTTCCTTTTATAAGTATTATCACTTTCACTGATTCTAAGAGACCCATAAATAATGAATGATGTGAATAAAGAAAACTTGGGTGTCATGAAGGGTCTTTCAGAATACATGAAGGAAACGTATCACACATACCCTATCATTTGAAGAAACTTATAACAGATCACTTCCGAGGATGCGTATCCTCTGAGTCAAAAGAGTTTTTATATGCAAGTGACCTCAGGCTTGAGATCTTCGGCATTGTTTAACACAGGTAATGCTATAACTCATCAGGAGGCAAGTTTTTGGATTCCATTTACAATATATCTGATCTTACTTGAAAACGCACACTATTAGTGCCAGGTATATTTCATTCACTTTGGTAGTATTTAAAACAGAACTACAAACAAAAACAAATTCTAAATTGAAAAGTTTGAAAGTGACACAAAATCACAGCAACAAACTGCAAAAGCTACATCAAAAGTCTAAATTTACCTTAATACAATCTACAGTTCCTTTTAACTGTCTTTAACCTTCAAGAAAATTAGACACTTGCATCAAACAGTTTATGCTGCATCCTCATTTCGTTTTCTGTTGATTTTTTCTGGCATTCCATAAACCAAAACTGAAAAACATGTATGCAAGGATTATTCACCACAGGAATGTCATTTAAAGTTAAAATTAATAATGAGTACCAACAACAAAGAAATGACAACACCAAAGAATTTAGTGAAAATATCATACCACCACTCTTCATTCATCATTGCGACGGCGTTTCTTAGCAGGGGCATCATCACTCAAATGTGATGAACATTCGGAGTCCACTTGTGAGATTTCCAGGCTCTTTCTCCTACGTAAACGTTCTTTCACAGCATTCAGCGTGTCCTCTCCATTTTCCTGGAAACCACTACCATCTGTTGCCTTGTCCTTTTTCACAGGAGAATCTTCTAGTTCTATCACTTGCACAGACGATTGCTTCTGTTGGAGTCTCTGCTTGAAGCGTTTGGGCCCTGGGGCACAAGACACCTTTGTTATAGTAATTTCATTACGACCCTGACCAGCAAATACAACTTCATCATCAGAGAGTTCAATGACATCAACCCCTGATTTATGTTCTTCTAAATAATCCAAAATAGACTGAGTGATGTGTCGACGTTTGCACGTAGGACAATCTTCCAAACGGCACACTTTAATGTCACAACGACGAAGATGACGTTGTCTCAAATGGTTTAGATATTGAGTAAAACCTGTCAGGCCATCAAAGGATGCCTCACACTTTTCACAGGAATATACCTTACCCATATTTTGCTGCATTATTGCAGATACAGCACCGGTTCGGCTAGCAGGACCAGGTCGAGGCCGCGCTGGTTGAGGAATGATTGTTATTTCATCGTTTATCTTAAGAGGCTTAAGAAGCGTTTCACTTGATTGTGGACGAGGAACTTGGGGACTTTTCTTGTCTATAACACGTTTAGCAACTACACTATGTGCAGAATAAACATGGTTCTCAAATTGCTTGTACATTCCAAATGTGGCTGTGCACACTGTGCACTTGTATGAGAGGTGGGCTGGCTTTAAAGACATATTATGGTCTCTAGCCACGTGGTTTAACAATTTCCACTGATAAACCTGCAACAGAAAAATTAAGAATGCTGTTATTGAGGAGAAAATCCCATACACCAAATAATGAAATTAAGTGTACTATAATTAAAAGCAGAGGGCAAGATACACTATATCAATACTTCAACACAGATTAAGAATACTATTCTTACTATTCTAGAAAGGAAAGAAATGCACAGCAAATTTAACTTTATTTGCAACAAAATATTCCATAGACTGAGCACACTAGCAGAGTAAATAAATTACTAATAGATAATTCCATGAATTTGTTAGCATGGCACAGCCAATGTTCTGTATCTACTAACAAATACCTACCCTGCCACATACTGGACAACGGCCTCCATCTTTGCCTTTATTAGCAGCTTCCTGCATACTTGATGTGACAAGACCATGAGAACCAAGCAAATGCCTTTCCAAACCTTGGTCAGTAAAGAAACGAAATTGACATTTTTGACAATTCAGTGGTGGCCTGTTATAAATCATCTTGGGATGTATTTTTACTTTATGAATCCACTGCATATGGTTACGTAATTGTTCCAAGTCCTAAACAAATTACACAGTAAATAAATACGTCGCAAGACTACTTCCACAGATTTTTAATATCTTATGTAAATAATATACCTTTATATAGCCATCACATATCTCGCAGATAACAAATGTTGCTTTATTTTGTGAATGCCCTGGATGGCCTGAATGTCCAACATGTTTTGGGTGCATTGCACTTCCAGGAGCCATGCCTGCTGGCTGTCTGGGTAAAGGTGTAATTGATATACTAGGCTGTTGCAATAGTTTGGCTGTTGGACTCTTACTTGCACTCTGAAACAAAAAACAAATTTGAATTATATACACCAACACACAAATTAAAATTGCACAATTAAAAATCACAAAAAACGAATATCATAATATGTCTAAGAGGCATATTCATAATTACAGTTTACCAGAATCACCAAATCAATAATTAATTGAGAATAGCATCAATAGTCTTAAGCTACCTAAATAGTACATGGATTTGTTGCTCATAAATGTTCAACACTAATTGATATGTAAGTTTGCGATCTTTCAACAATATGGTTACCAATTCTACAATGTCTATCTATTCCTGAAATTTCTTTACCCTTCAAGATTATTTTTTTCCTTCATGAAGATATCTCATTATGGCCATTAAGAGACTAAGTTTCCAACCACCAAAATTAAAGTGTTATTTTCCTTAATAGAAAAGGATTCACACTATCTTCACAATACTTCAAATTGGTTGCACCTGGTAATTAGTCTACAATAGAATTACAAGAGTTCCAATTGCATTGAAAAAGTTAACCATGTTAAAAGTGAAAAGATTCTAACATGTAATTGCATTCTTGGTTAGGTAGCAATCACTTAAGTAACACTACAACGTAATACAAGTACTCATAATAGTATTTCTCGTAACAAAGATTGTTTTGACGGTTGCCAAAATAACATTATATTTACTATAATGAATTTGGAGATCACTCAACCTCCTAAAAACACAGAGGACTGAAATAACTACAAAAGTACAATCAGAAAGATGGGAAATCAATCGGAGTTTTAATTTTAAGTTCAACTGAATATTAACAAATTGTCTGACTAAGCTGAAGATTGATGAAAAACATAACTTTACATACACTAGATTCTAACAAAGAGATCTGAGAATCCAACTATTTTCAGAGTTATTGTATTTACCTGACTACAAGAGATCTTCCTAATTTTGAAGTAGCCTCCGGAACATTTTTAACAACTAATTCTAAGTAGCCAATCAAAATAAAACCACAAATTGTGTTGATGAGAATTTAAGTCTTTTTATCAATACTATCATCATTTTCTTCTCCTCCTTTCTTAAATAATTTTTGTCACATATCTTCAACTTATATAGAAAAATTGTTTCTTATATTCCCTTCTTTGACTTTCTTTCTTCCACGCTCTTGTTTGTGACATCTGCTTCTTTAACAACCTTTAACTTGAATTTTGCACCATTTAATGTGTGTTATCAAGTTGTGGACTTCAACTTTTAGATACCTTAACAAAATTTCAACAATGATTTTCCACTCCTTCCCATGTTACTTTTCACTTGCTGTAATGCCATTCATTCAAGAAAATCTCTTGAGAGGAGGCATCCAGAGAAAACAAGAGGCCTAGGACAATACTCTCACGAGGGCCTTTTATTTCAAACTTAAGTTCTCCTCATCCAATACATATACAGAATTACTCTACAGAAAAACTATAGAGGTGAATTTGAATTAGACATAAATGTCTTTTATATGCTTTGAATGAAAAAATGTTGGGGCAAGGTTCCTCAGCTGACACTCTCCTTCCTGGGTGCCCCTGCTTAGAACCCCGATATAAGAGACATCTGGCAAAAGATTTTTTGTTTCAAGTGGGAAACACAAATATAAGTTCATTACATTGTCATCTAAAGTATCTTAAATTTTAACTGTTTATAACTAGTAAAATGTGAAGATTTTTCCATTTTAAATATCACAAAACACTACACTGAAATACAGAGATCCACTTTCATTTGATTTCTTAAATTAAAAACTTGGAGATGTTTATTTCTTTTACTTTCTCATACACAAAATACAGATTAAAGTTTTGTGATGTTGCAAAACATTGAAGTCGAGATTTTGACAAAAATTCAAGTCTTGAAAGATCGTAAAATTAAATAAGGTTTTTGTTTAAACAACCACCCATCTGAGAACAATTCTAGCTCCTAAACAACACAGAGGTTTTTACCAATATGGATACTCCATGATCGATCTGACTGATGTCGCAACCCTTGAATTTAAAATGTATAGTTCAATTTTTGAGGATACTTTACACCAAGTCCTCAGGACATTTTCAAAATCTCAAAATTGTTTCATTTTTTTATTTAATTTAATTTTTTTATGAACAGTAATTCGTATTTTTTTTTCTAAAAGAGTTTCCAAATAGTTTCCGCAAGTAAAGCAAAGGAAAACGCCTTAAAATATGAAGGGATTTCATTTTCGTATCGAGCCACATATACAATTTCAATCATGTATGAAGAGTCAGATATGCTATATGCAGGTGCACATGTATGTGCACACACAAGAACTGCATGTGCATCTGTCTAAATTTTCCAAAATTTGCAAACTTCTATGTTTATCGTATTAAATCTCTTTGATGCAGGACTAAGGGATAATTCCCTATCCAGCAGTAAAACACTTAAGGGGATTTTGTGTAACTAAGGTATCATGTACTGTCCAATTACTACTTAGCGTATTGTGTGTTTAGTGGGGATTTGTTGAATGACTCAAATTTGCCCCGAAAGAAGACAAGTGAGTCAACGTACAGTTCGAATAAATGTTTAAGGGATGGACAGTTACCATTACGAAGGGGAGGGGGCTCTGTTAACCCAATGAAAGCTTCAATTAGTGATGACCATGAAGACGCGCCTTAAGAAAGAGAAAGAGAGGGAGAGGGAGATGGAGGAGAGGGAGAGGGAGAGGGAGGAGAGAGAGAGAGTGTGTGGGTTTGAACGCAGCTGTGGAGGGGGGGACAACAAAATGACTAAGTAATGTGCACACCTTTATTTTCAGCAGCTATTTTAGGAAACAGCAGGTAGCAAGATAAGTAACATTTGTACCATCGATACTTTTTAACCTAGTTTTTAAAACCTTAAACATAACCAGGATGAAAAGAGAAGTGTCTTTATATCATGACCATAACTTTTGGTTACCATTACTATTCATAGGGAGAGAGAATTTGATGGCAGTCGCATTTATTAATTTTTAATTGAAATTTAACTGACAAAATGAAAATTTTTTTAACAATGATTAGGACAATACCAGGTTTATTACCTGGTTCAATAATTAAAAAATAATATAGACTGCATTTTTCGATGAAAACTCTTAATTAATTTTCACCCTCGCTCACATTGATCTGAAGAATGTCCAATACATGGATATTTCAAAATTATTGTAAGTTTTTATTATGATGAAACTTTTCTCCATTCAGAAATGAAACATTAACCATGCAAAAACACTGAACACAAAATATACATATTCAAAAAAGTCTTAAAAAAAACAAAACAACGATGTTAAATACATTGATGATTTTATAAAAACATTGATGTTTTGAAAACCTTGACATCAATGTTGCATCTTCACAATGTTGCACTTTGTGGCAGTAGGTTCGGTTCAGGATGGATGTCTTTCCACCATGGCTCGGTTGATATATTCATTACCCTTAGTTCATTTTTGTGATGGGTTGTTTTTCATTGCTGCTGCTACAGTTGTTGCTCTTGAAATATGTGGTATTGTTATAGTCACACGTTTTCTAGCAATACAGAAGTTACTCTAAGAGGGGACCAAGTTGACAGGTCAGGAAACAACGTTGGATAATAGCATTGTAAGAGGCATTCGTATTAGTAGCGTCAAAGCCATTTGCAAGTAAGCCAACTGCAAACTAATGCTTTGACAAATTGAACTCGTGGACATCACTGCAATTATGTTGCCAGCAGAAGCCAAGGAGGACATGTTAAAGCTGTTCCTTCTTAAAGTTATAGCTCTACACATTTGAGACTAAATTCGCTGGTACAACATCATTGTTTATCTACTTTACATAAATTACTTTTCATTTATGCCATACAGATAGAAAACAAGAACCTGTTGGTCATAACTAAGCGTGAAGGATCCAAGGTCTCGGCAGCCGCAAACATAAGCTGTCATGCGAGTGCCTGGCAACAGAAATGCCCCATTCTCAAAAGAATGGAAAAAGAATTCACATGTCGCGAAATGTGTGTTGTTTCAGAATATGTTTTTCTGAATCAGATGTATAACGTTAGCAATGTGTTCAATGCAATTTGTACAACCCCAAAGACAAATTGTGTAGGTGGCAAAATGAAACCCATGGGCGGAGTAGGTAAAATGTTCAATGAAGCAAGTTTCACATATTTTAAAATGGATATTTTGAATAAAAGGTATTTAAAATTAGGAAGGTGCCAAATAGAATATTTAAGATCCATATAATCTGTACATTCTTTTAATGAAAGTATCATCATTTTCTATTAAAAGAATTTCTTCTTTTTGCTGATAACACTAATATTCTTTGAGAAAGCAAAATGGTGAACAGAATCATCTAACATTTCTGATGGTTCCTCCATAGTAAAATAATTATTACACTTCGGTTAGTTAGACTCTAAAATCTCTAATTTAAGTGCCTAAAAGAGACTTAAAAAGATATAAACAAGCTGTATAATTTAATAGAACTTGTCTGTATTTAAACTGCTTCATTATAAACTTGAGTATAATATACGAAAAGGCAGATAGAAATATAAATAAAATTTTTTAAACATTTTCTTCACTCAATCATTTCACACACATTAAATTATCTATTTTTTTAACACTAAGACTAGTCAGTTTACTTTCCAAAGTCTAAGTACAGAATGTCGGTCAATTGGAAATGAAGTCGCTTTTTAAGATTACATTCCTCAAAGTAATGACTATGAAAGGGAAATAGCTACTTACAAGCTCCGAAGTCTAAGTTTTGTTCATGAATACGACCCGTAAAGAAAACACGAGCACATACAAACATCCATGCAGTAGGCGAGATTCGAACCCGCGATCCTTCCTTTAGTGGATATTTTATTCTTAGTATAATAAACAACACATTGTCTATCTCTTGAAGATCTATTGGGTAGAAAAAAAGAAGATATATAAAGGGAAAAAGGTAAATAAAAAGTCCCATCAAATATGTTGAGCCAGAATGGCCCTAAGTTTGTGTCAGAGGTTAATGAAAAAATCTGAAGTTTAACAATTGCATCAACTGTATTATGACATTGAAATCATTCCAACATCTATACACGTCTGTTTTTAACTATATTCAATAGATTTAGACTTGACAGCAGGCACTCCCAACTTACTGAGAAGTAATACATTGCAAGTGCAGATTGATTTGAAGCACACTGAAAATAGTCCCCTGACCATCCATCTTTCTAATCGAGAAGCACCACACCAGCTATATTCTCAAATACTTTGTACATTCTAACCCTCAATAAAGAACTAGAAAATATTGAATAACTTAAAACATTAATTTCACACATTTCAAATTTATAAATTACAAGTCAGACATACAAAATTCTCCATTCCAAACCTCATGGTTTCATAAACATTCAGTCAGACATTCAAAGTTCTCCATTCCAAACCTCATGGTTTCATAAACATTTGGTATTATAACAAAAGAACTTTAATAACAATACAGTTGACAATGGATGTAGTGAACCCTCAGTTATAGTGAACTTACGCCACTTGTCCCGTGTCACACTTACATTAAAAATAAGCATAAGAAGATTCGGTTATAGTAAACATGGGAAATAAGTTCTGGAAATTAATCCTCCTGGAAAATATTATTTCGCTTCAATGCCACAAATTCCAACATTAGGCAGCTTGTAAATGAATTTGAGGCGTTGTTTTCTCGTATATATTCATTTTGGCATAAAGCTATTTCGGACGCCGGGAAAGTGTCCAAGGCGCCCAGCTGCCTCAGAATAGCACTGAAGATTGCCACAATGTCCCCGAAAAAGCTTTATGCCAAAATAAACATACACGACAAAACAATGCCTCAAATTCATTTACATGATGCAAATGTCGTTAAAGGTGCACCATTTCCTACCATTAGGCAGCTTGAAAAAAACATCGTCGGCTAAAGGTCATATTCGAAGACATCTCCCCTGAGGTGAAGGTAACGGACATGGAATGGGCACCTTAATGGTGACCTTAAGCCACTCAGTTTCAATGCGGAAACAAAGGTCTTGCCCTGCATGGGTTACAACTGGTGGCGGCAACGCCCAATGTCTTGCTCAGTTTTAACCTTGGTGTTACTTTATATTCTGCGGGATAAAGTGGGTAGAGTTCCACAAAGACAACAGGAAGCATGTGACTGCCACAGCCTGGTGATATCTACTGTACCGCGCAGAAAAGCGATGCAGTTTCATTAGCCGCTTGTGCCATTCCACTACTCAAAACATCTCCCATGTTATTAGGCGAGTAAAAGGGTCTTCAGGCAGTGAGACGGTGTTCCAAAAGTGCAAGAGGCATTGAAAGGTGACAAGACTGTATTATACTTAGACACAGAGGACAATTTAGAATCAAGTGTGGAGAGAACATGAACTCTGGAGAAGGATGTAGAGAAATTACTAATGAAAAAGTACGAAACAAACAATTGAAAAGAATGATTATTTAAGGACAAATAATAAAATAAAAATTTTCAGTTCGTACTGTTACTATATTTTGCTGAACTGCTGTATAAAATCTGACTTGATAATAACTGAATAAAATCAATTGCTATGGAGAAATTCTATTTAATTTTGACATCATCGGATATAGTGAACCAAAAATGTTAGTCCCCAGAAGTTCACTATAACCAGAGTCACCTGTATTTGCTCTTGAACATCCGCAAATCTTCAGAACTATTATACAAGCCCGAGAAATTTAAACTATGCTGTAACTTCTGACTAATAAGAAACAATTAATCTAACCAACTATCATTTATACATACAACACATACAAGATTTTCTAAGCGGAAGTATAAATCAGAGTCTTACAAGTGAATTTTTGAAGTCATGTTATATAGCTTTATACGAATGCAGAAGATTAGCCTCTATGGAGTTTTATGGATTTCAAGTAAATTGCAATATAAATTTTTGAAAGACTGCCAGGCTGCTTCTCCCAATGAAACACAAAAACACTTCTAAACTCAGAGGAAGGAAATTATCACTAGCGATATTTGTGCTAACATAGACACCTCATAATTGATACATCACAATGTCAGATTAACTGGTCTCAGCATGTCAAAACCTTAACAAACCTGCTCAGTATTGCTTCTTAATGCACTACATATGGCATATGGCAAAGGTTCTTATGACAGGTCAAAGAGAATGTTCAAATCAGATTTTAAAAAGTAGTTGTCACAAAAATATTGTGCCTGCTGAAAAAAATCTGAACACACATCTGTATTCAGTAAGAGAAAGTTCACTAGATTCACTATTCAGATTTCTTGTGAAGAAAACCTTGTCGACCAGTGTAATCTAAACCAAGTTTCCATGATTGAAATTGAATACTCCTGCTCATGAAACTTACAATAAAGATCTTGAAATGAACTATTCACTTGTGTAAGCAAAGTATTGTGACATGTGCTCTTGCTGCCAAAACACTTGCGGAATTTTAGGTTGCACGAGTCATGGCATTTCTGGTCATATGGCACATCCAAATTCACAAGCACAATCTTGCATTTTTAAGCTAGTAAATGGTGTATGGTGAGGTCTGGTTATCCCAGCAAATATTCATTTCCCTTGTAGTTCTGAAAATATTTACACTGAGGATGTGAAAAGTCTCAGTTCTATCAAATAGTTACTGGGGTGGTGTGCAGATTATGGTCTGCTTAAGTATCAAATTTATAATAACATCTGGTGTCAGGAAAATCCCACTGAAAGCTATCGAGAATGACATAGGTGACATTGAAGACAACTTTTTTCTGGATTTGGACAGCAACCTTTATAGTGCAGTAGAATTGGAAATTGTACCTAAAAGAGGAACTGCTCCCAATGGCCACATAAGTAAGTGGGAAGTGTTTCAGAGATGCAATAAGAAATCAGACGTAATCAGAGTTATTTGCAAAATTCTGATTTGTAGCGACAGAGCTGCATAGTGTTTCAGACAATTCATTCTTTATTATTTTCCCACACTAATTAACAAATTCTAAACAACTTTGGTTTCTTAATTATACAGTCTTAATTTGAATTTATAGCACCCGAGCTCTTCAAATATGTTGAGTTATTGTGTTCATACTTCTTTCAATGACATTTTACTCCTTGAAAAACTGCAATCAACACTGGTCTAGGTGATCTTCCCAAGTATGTGACAACATGTACCAACAATTACAAGCTATTATAATACAATAATTTGGGGGCATTTCTCTTGTCTACTAGATAACCAATTGTATTACGGTAACGTTGTCGTTGGAAATCTCCAATGAGCTCTGTTATCCAATGTTTTTAGACATGTACTGTATTGTCATTTCACATAGAACGTACATGAAATTGCAATTTCAAGTCGTTTCAAGAGTTGTCAGTGCAACATGCAATAACTTCAATAAGAAAAATTAATGAGTAATTAATAAAAATCACCAGAATAAATTCAAAAGCAGGAAAAGAAAATCCAATTTCGTAAGTTGAGGAGAATGGTAACGGAAGTTCAGAAAATCAATGTAATTCACAGTCTTGCTCAACATTAAAAACAAAAATAAATATTTTGCTTACATAACCAACTCAATTCAGAACACATGCTGTGATACTTTTCTTTGAAGTGTAAGGTTACAGTGTTTAAGATCTTCCTAATACATTACAAAGAAAATTGTAGACATGCAAATGGAACATTCTAATTGTATTCTGCAAAATGAAAGAATTAACACACTGAATATAGTAATTGTATTGTAAAATCGTTTTGAGCCAGAATCAAAGTTTTGTTTTGAATTAAACACTAATATTACACATCTAACTTCCATATTAGGCAATTTTCTTTAATCTGTTTCTTCATTCCTTGTATTTCTAAACAGCATTATTCAAATTGATAGTAACAAAAATTAACAACTCTTAATATTAATGAATTTTAGGTAAATAAACTATACCTGATTAAATATTTTGCCAACATGGCTTTCTTTACCTTTAGAAGGATCTTCCAACTGATCAAAAATTTTTTTCTACTTTTACTGAATACATTAAAGGGAATTAATTCAATTTCAGTTTCTTTGCTGCAGAATCAACAGTTCTAAAATCTCTAACCATTCTGCAACACCGTTAAGTATTTCAAAATTCAATTTGTACAATTCAAGGTTAATGAAATAGATTTGTAACTTTAAAACAAACATATTCATGTATGCAAGATTATATTTTTAAATGGGAAAGCTGGATGAGAAGCTGAGAATACACTCTTATATAATGTTTCAAAAACAAATAGTTGATAAGTAGCAGTTATTAAGCCTGATAAAAAATTTCAAAACCCTTTGCTCAAATATAAAACAGTTTTCTAGCAAATATTTAAATTTGTATCTAAAATCTTTTTTTTATAATTTAACATACATGAAGAATGCTTATCATTTGTAGGAAGTAAAAGATATAGTTGTTTAATGCAAACTGATATTACTACTTATGAATGCCAACAGTGAACACACTAATATCTAGATTAAGAGAGGAAGATAACTGGATCAAAGAAAGGTTGCTGTACTATGAGAAAATGAAATCTGCTTAAAAAAAAATTAACACCAAACTGTGGTGTGTAACCTGTAACATTTAAATATTCATCATACACTATCTTCGAAAGCATACAGTTGATTTCTTTCTAGTCAAAATCGCACACCATAAAAATGTTGATTAAGTAAAATGTGCTTAAGCTATTTAGCAGATATTAGTACTAACACACTTAATCAACTTGGAAGTAATTTTAATAATTTTCTCTGTTCGAGTTTGATAAAAGCAAACTAGGAAAGAAAAAAATTTCCATGCTTAATCACATGTTGAAGAGAAATGCATTCTGCTTCTGCCTTTGAGTGAAAAAATTTTAGAATGTAAAGAATAATAACTTTTGGGAAAATATAGCTTTTAATCACCAAATTCCTATCTGGATATAGTTACACAACTTCTGTGGCCAGCATTTAATGTATCTTGGCTATCTGGCCAAGCCTTACTGTGGTACAAGCGATGGCTGCAATGTATCTTGCCATCATCTTCAGAGCATACTACAGTAAGGGGACACAGTTTATCCCGGAGAGCGAAGATACTCATCTCAATGTTAAAAATCATTCTTTACACAAGAATGGTTCTACCTTCCATTAAAATATTCAACTATGAAATACAGACCCTAACACTGTCCAAAGAGGCTGGGTGGAAACTAATTCAAATGAAAAGGTCTGTGTGCACAAACACAAGCATTCATTATTTATTTTTTGATTCAACAACAGCTTTTCTGAGAACTTCAAAATTAAGACCCTCACTTAAAAATGAAAACCATACTACTTGCAACATCAAATTTTGCCACATACATCTAGACCTCAATCTATTTCTCATTAACAATTTGAAAAGAAAATCATCATAGCCTGAATCGTTGTTCCTGAATAATTTTCTTAACATTTTCACTCAAAAATAAAAAAGCAACATTTAATTGCCTTCAATGTTGATATTCCCCTTGATTATCCCCTTTAGTTTTCTCACCTTGAACATTTATCTTAACATTTGTTAATTTTGGATATCAAATTAATAACAATGATAAATTTATCCAAAAGGGGAAAAAACACAAGAGAAAGAGGAGAAAAGAGAAAAAATGAGGAAGAAATAAACTTCACTAAATGTGGAGAATGCAAGTTCAGTACTGATCAAGGGAAAAAACACAAAAAAACAAGTACAGATAAAACAAAATTTACAGTTACTGTAGACTCTGGTACAAGAACATGAACACACTTCACAAAGAAGAGTTTTGTTTAAAAGATCAAAAGAAGTAAGAATTTGCAAAATGAATTTTAGAAGAGCAGGGGAGGATACACTCTGCAATCATTTAAATTTATGGTCTGCAAGTATGCAAATCATCGACAAATAAGTTCACCATCATGACCAAGAAAAATTTATAATCAGAAAAAATCTTTACACTATTCACAAGAATTAGTCTGGATGCTGAATTGTTGTACGGCTGCAACTCTCATTACACAACAGTATTTCAGCTGTGGTACATGAACAGCAGAACTTAACCATGCATGTCTGCCACAAAAGCAAAAGTATAACCACTGAAGTAAATTACCATCTTTAATTATCTACTGACAAGTGTTGATTATTACATGCCCATATAAATTGTTTTTACTTTCCAAAACCCTTCTAGTTCATGTTTTTGGAATCTCCAGCTGTATGGAATTATCCTGTAACTCTTCATTTTACATCTCATATAATGTAGCATCTAATTTCTTTTTAACACTCTAGTAACTCAAAGGAGTGATAACCGACACACTATGTCACTGTATTCCTTTATTTTGGTACAGCACCATCTTCCTCTAAAAATCTTACATTTTCAAATTATTAACTTCCAAAACAAAGGAAAGCGATGTCTATATTTCACTTGCGAATTTCAATAAAACTGCTCCTTATCTCCAATGATTTCTGTGAATTTGTACAACATTATTGCAATGTTCCATGTTCTACACATAAGTTACTTGAAAAATAACTGGAAAATGTTACTATATAAGTAGGTTTTAAAGAGTGGTAAAATTAGATGCAGCATGCACATATGTTTGTTATTTGAGTAACAGCTCACAATAAAATGAAAAGGCACCAAGTGACACTGCCTTTCATAATGCACTTATCCAAACACTTTCAAACAGGCATTACCTGTATAGTGATGGAACTATTGCCTGTTGCTATATTGGGCACCAGAGCAACAGGGGTAGGTACAGTTGTGTTGGCTGTGCTTGGAGACATCAACGCAAGACGAGGCACAGAAGGGACGCTACTGGGCACCATTGGCATCTGGCTTTGACTCCCCACAACCTGACACAGCCGCAACCCATTACTTGAATTTAGCAAAGTGTCTTAAACTTAGAAATTAGTAAACCCACTGATATATAAGCATAAAAAAGTATAGGTATGAACCAACATTCGAAGATACAAATATACTTATATTTAAAGTCTCCTTTTTTATTTAATTTGATAAATAGGAAAGAAATAAAAAATAGATAAAAATAAGGTTTTCAG
Organism: Teleogryllus occipitalis; assembly: GCA_011170035.1. Lineage (NCBI taxonomy): Eukaryota > Metazoa > Arthropoda > Insecta > Orthoptera > Gryllidae > Teleogryllus > Teleogryllus occipitalis. The sequence continues at coordinate 23,682 of BLKR01009855.1, read as the reverse complement.
ACACTTGTTTTTTTGGAACATGCAACATTTAAGTAAAAAAGAAATCCTTATGGCATGTGTTTGAATTGATTCGATGTTTTATTTCACTCAAAGCAGTAAAATCGGTTTACCCAGAACAATCTAAACAAAACCTCAATAATGAAATGAAATATAGATTTAAGTACAATTTCATTATATATAGAGTTATTTACTGAAATACTTCCTACTTAAAAAAAATATATATTTTTTTAAAAATACAATACTAACAAACTGAATACAATGGCTCATAGGTTCTCTAGATACTAATATCCAAAATGCTTCTTCCTAAAATAAAATCACCATATTCCTACCTCAAATGTTAATGATGCAAGAATAAATGGCTTTACACACACTTTCAGAGTATTAAAACTGAAGTGGGAAAGCAATTTTGTAAATTAATTTAAAATTATATTTCCTTCTCTTTAATAATAGTGGTAACTAACAAAAGCGAATTGGGCACCATAAACCAGATTGCTTCACAAACATTAGCAACAGAAGCTAAAAATTACACATCTGGAAGGAACTTCCAATTAAGAGGGTATTTCAGAAAACAAGCGCACATGTGTACAGGAATAGGGATAGAGGGAAGCAGTTTTCATAAGAGAATGCTGGGTCTAACATGCCAGGTCTCAAGTTACTCTATGCCCAAAAAAATCTGCCCAGCATAGTTGGCATGGCAACAACACATACCTGAATTGTAAAGGTGCCTACTATTTCAGGCAGAGAAGAGTAAGGCAGGAGGAGATGGGCACAGAGTTTTTGGAAAATGAATCTTGAGTTCAGCATCACTCTGTCTTTTTCAATTCACCGTTCAATTACTTCATTATCATCTTCAAAAATAATTATTGACCCCCTATAATAATTCTACCTCTTTGTTCTTAGGCAACTCCTGCTGGAATGTTTCTAAGTGCTGCCTTACCTCTCTCTCAACTGAAATAATAGCCACCTGAGGTGTTGCTTTGTTGACCTGAAAGGAGTCCGATGCATTTTTTTGACATCGCCTAGTGTCGAGTCCTAGGACCTAGGGACAATAACTGCTCCCCTTGACTATCTACCTGACCTCTTTGTTTGTATACTTTTGTGAAAGATACTGTAAAGATATTGTGAAAGCATTAACACTTGAAAAGTTGAGTTAAGATACTTCCATGATCCATTGCATGATTACATTTCAACATAAGACATTTTTCCAAACCTGTGTAATTGCTCTTCTCTGCAGAGTTAATAAAACTTTAAACAAGTCAATACACAGGATATTTCAGAAAGAGTTAATTTCCTTTATATCATGATATTATTCATGTACATTACAAGGTAGTACTAAAATACACTTTCCCTGTTCATCAACTTCACATTGAGGAATCGTCAACCTTAAGCTCGAGTTATGTGGACCTGAATAGTTGAACAGCATTTAGATGTATATGAATAGAGACCCGATTTTTATGTAATTACATATTTTTTGTCTTCCTACTTACCATTCTCAAAACTGTAATTTTGGCGAATCGTCACTGTCCTAACAAAAATATGCAAATTTTTCGTTACACATTTTTACATATTTTGTACTATATTACTTATTTTGCTGTTTTCCCTCAATATTTTTTATTTTGTCAATTTTCTTCTGTGTTAAACATTTTTTTGTTATTTTTTTTAATTATCAGAATTTTTTCCTACATTATTACTGAGTACTGTCGAATAGAGATGCGCTACGTTTAGACACGATCGGATGTTCTTAGTCCGACATGCCTGCTTCAGATATCTCCGTGATGGGAAGTGCGCGTCAGTGACAGAGATCATTTTCTCCTTTATGTATGAAAAGTATTACTAACGTCGAGTTTTGTGATCTTTAACCTTAATTTCTGACAAACTTTGGCTATCATCGACGTGTAACACCACTGAAAACGCTGTGCACTGCAGTGATTGTTTACCGGTTGAAGATATTGCCAATTTGTACGAGGGCTTATACTGAGTCTGGTCTGGCTGCTAAACTACTGCCCTGGATAGAAATAGATGAAGCATTTATTATGGACGGGAAAGTTGTATGGTGCAAAATACACTTCTACTTGTGCCCTCCAAATACTTTTTAAACCATTTATTGTATTTTTAAAATTTGTTTAGGAAATTTTTAATAATTGT
>BLKR01009855.1:0-16437 GCA_011170035.1 Teleogryllus occipitalis | reverse complement strand
AGAGAGGCAGACAGACAGAGAGGCAGACAGAGAGAGAGGCAGACAGACAGAGAGGCAGACAGACAGAGAGGCAGACAGACAGAGAGGCAGACAGACAGAGAGGCAGACAGACAGAGATGCAGACAGACAGAGATGCAGACAGACAGAGATGCAGACAGACAGAGATGCAGACAGACAGAGATGCAGACAGACAGAGATGCAGACAGACAGATGCAGACAGATAGAGAGGCAGACAGACAGAGAGGCAGACAGACAGAGAGGCAGACAGACAGAGAGGCAGACAGACAGAGAGGCAGACAGAGAGGCAGACAGACAGAGAGGCAGACAGACAGAGAGGCAGACAGACAGAGAGGCAGACAGAGAGGCAGACAGACAGAGAGGCAGACAGACAGAGAGGCAGACAGACAGAGAGGCAGACAGAGAGAGAGGCAGACAGACAGAGAGGCAGACAGACAGAGAGGCAGACAGAGAGAGAGGCAGACAGAGAGAGAGGCAGACAGAGAGAGAGGCAGACAGAGAGAGAGGCAGACAGAGAGAGAGGCAGACAGAGAGAGAGGCAGACAGAGAGAGAGGCAGACAGAGAGAGAGGCAGACAGAGAGAGAGGCAGACAGAGAGAGAGGCAGACAGAGAGAGAGGCAGACAGAGAGAGAGGCAGACAGAGAGAGAGGCAGACAGAGAGAGAGGCAGACAGAGAGAGAGGCAGACAGAGAGAGAGGCAGACAGAGAGAGAGGCAGACAGAGAGAGAGGCAGACAGAGAGAGAGGCAGACAGAGAGAGAGGCAGACAGAGAGAGAGGCAGACAGAGAGAGAGGCAGACAGAGAGAGAGGCAGACAGAGAGAGAGGCAGACAGAGAGAGAGGCAGACAGAGAGAGAGGCAGACAGAGAGAGAGGCAGACAGAGAGAGAGGCAGACAGAGAGAGAGGCAGACAGAGAGAGAGGCAGACAGAGAGAGAGGCAGACAGAGAGAGAGGCAGACAGAGAGAGAGGCAGACAGAGAGAGAGGCAGACAGAGAGAGAGGCAGACAGAGAGAGAGGCAGACAGAGAGAGAGGCAGACAGAGAGAGAGGCAGACAGAGAGAGAGGCAGACAGAGAGAGAGGCAGACAGAGAGAGAGGCAGACAGAGAGAGAGGCAGACAGAGAGAGAGGCAGACAGAGAGAGAGGCAGACAGAGAGAGAGGCAGACAGAGAGAGGCAGACAGAGAGAGGCAGACAGACATACAGAGAGAAAGAAAAAGAGTGAGAAAGAAAGAAACAAAAGGAAGAAGAAGAAAACAACAACAAAAACTTTGAAGAATCTGTCTCTTCACAATCAACGCAAAAGAAACTAAGATTTCGAATGAAATTTCAGAAGACAATGATTTAGAGCCATTAGAATTAGATGGAGTTAGTGGAACACACTGATTTAGAAGATGCATCAAGCATACTGGTTCATACTGGTCTGAAAAAGAAAGCACTAATTGACACATTACTGTAACATGAAAATTTTTTACTCATGCTGTTCAAAGGCAATTTTTACCCTGAAAAGATTTCTTTCAAATCATGGAAGGGTTGTGTTGTCTGTATGGAAAAGAAGTTGAGTGTTGACATTCTCCACAGTGTCCGGACTCAATGTAGGAATGGGACGATCGAGGCAAAAATTAATCCATCTAAAATTATCTCAGAGATATCAGCTTTTGTCCCAGACTTGCACAAGTTTTGTAACGAGACTTTTTTGAAAATACATGCTTATGTATTTTGTTTTTACACGATTATCTCTCTCCGATGAAAAATGGACTACAACAAATTTTTTTGTCATAAATTCCAATAACTGGTCCTTTGTCATTGATTTTCATGACATTGTAGGTCATATAATATGAGTTTTAACATATAGACCAATAATACCCCAATTCACTGTAACATTGGCCCAAATTATCAAAATAATATTTTCATTAAAAAAAAAGGTTAATTGTTCGATAACAATGTGGTTCCATGTGTTCCTAGCAACCAAAAATTAACAGGATATGCATTTTTTTAAAAAGAAAATTAAAGGGAATGGGCATGCTGAACAGGTCATGAAAAGGAAATCTGGGCCAAAGTTACCCCAGTTGACTGTACTGGAATTATATTGATATATTTTTCAGAATAGTAAGTATATAATGCAAAATTGTATAGTTTTCTTTAACATTTTTATTTCATGCGAAAAACAATAGGACAATGTCTAAAAGGACCCCCAAATTAGTATTGAAGGCAATCTGAGACTTGCTGCATCAGTGGGTTAGATTTTTCCCATGTTACTTTCTCATATATTAGGATATACGAAGTATAAAACGCAGCAAGAAACCGAAGTCAATATTTTGACGAAAATACACAACAAATCTCATTGTACTGTATAAAATTCGTATTGGGGCGACACTATCTCCAAAGGCACAGCTGTCAAACACAAATATTACATTTACATATGGTACAATATAGATATATACAGCTTCGACTCACTAAACTTCCCTGATTTTATCTCATATGTAAGAATCATTATTGGTGACCTTGTATTCCAGGAGGAAGTAAAAGAGAATGATCAGTCAAATTTGAGAAGTAATGTTCTTAATTGTAAAAATCATCTCTGTGAGATGTAACTTTATTTACAAGGTTGTGGCAGTGCAAGGGAAAGCACAATTTAACGGTTTCAGAGATGTCATCACATTTCAAAAACAATTTAAACATGCATTCTACTAAGATCTGCCTGATCTCAAGTCTCTCTGAAAATGATTAACTGCATTTCTTCGCTTCTGGCAGTGAGCAAAAGTGGCTTGGAAGAGGTCGGAAATGCCTTTTGCCCTAAGCCAAATTCATGAGGCGTGCATCACGAGAACTGCACATGCCCCAAACACCACTTCTGAGAGCTTGACACAAGTGACTACAGTCATACGTATGAAACTTGCATTCTTCACGAAATCAAGCCATCAGACAAAACCAAGACCACCTCATAGCTGACATCCTGGAGTGAGGCAACCTCGATAACCATTTCCTGAATTTTGACACGATTCCTGTCAGTACAATGTGTCCAGGAAAGTTCGAAGACCATGGTTTGAAATAACCAGGGTAGAATATGGGGCTCTGAAAACCCAAAGGTAGTCCAGAAGCACATTAAAAAATTTCCTAATTATACTGTGTAGTCCTATGAGATACCTAATTGTATTTTCTTTCTTTTCCGATACCACTACCAAAGCCTACCTCGAAGTATACAAAATCCTCGGATAGCAAACAGCCAAACATCTTTCAACAAGATGGAGTGCTATCCCACTGAAGTAACCGAGTGTTCAGCTTTAAACACCACTATAAATCCTTTGTCAAATGTAGCTGCCCCATCGCTTGGCCTCCTCTTTCCCTATGTTACAATCCCTCCAAATGTTTCTCTCGAGAAACAAGTAAAAACATTTTCAATTCCATCAGGAAACCTGTTGACCACCTTACATTTACCTCTATGTTCCAACCACCAAAGGATCTCATTCATATAAATAAATAAATTTAAAAAAATTGTATGTTGTTTGAATCGCATCTTCTAATTTTTTTTAAATATCCTCGCTACTTTCCTTTTCCCTCTTGAAGGAATATAAAGCAGGTCTGAGTATTACAAATATCCATTGATGCATTTGTGAGTGCGCATGTCCGTTTGTGTAGGTAGCTGATAATTGGAAAAATATAGCTCTGGATCAGATTTAAGTTGAAATCATGTATATCCAAAGATCCCCCCCCCCCCCGACATGAAAACAAAACTCATTCGTGCTGCCACGAAAGGAAGGAATTATTTTGTAAGAAAGAAAGGCAATGGGGATTGAAAATAAATTATTATCCAGCTCTTTAAACATGTTAATATCTCTCTGTAACTGTAACATACTAAAACATCAGCAATTTTTAATATAAAATGAATTTGCATCAAAATGTTTTTCAAACATAATAATGCTAGCCCTATGTAAAGAAATTACACCATTCCCAGTGTATTTGTACCCCTGCAAGTGATTTCAACAATTTCTCATTTTCCATCAGAATTATAATGTAGCCTAGAATTCTCATGAACCATAACAGGTTTTCTTGAATGTGCACTTAAAAGGGGCAACTATCTTGCAAATGGTCCCGAATGACAGATCCCTAAAAATTCTCAATGACAAGGAATCACTCCTAGGTGTCAGCAAAAAACAAGTTGATGCGATTAACTCAGACATGTTCAGTCTCTCTTGGTCACCAGAATGATCTGGTGCAAATTAAATAGTAAACTGAGTGGTCTTGGGAACCATTAGGAAAGGTTTGGGGGGGGGGGGGGGGACCTACTCCAACTGGGCTTCAAATCCAGATCCATCTAGTTTGTAACTTGCTATTGCACTCCCAGATGCTTCACTGGGTGAAGTTAGAAAATATTTGACATTTGGTGTTAGGAGTGAGTTTACTCATCACAATTTTAAAGTTGCGAAAGACTAATTCACTAAAACGCTTTCACAATAGAAATTTTTGGTCAGAAAGCACTTATAATTGCTGTACGAAAAATTTATTTTCGTAGATTTATTATGCAATTTCTAATAAAACATGACCATACTTTATCAAAATTCAATCAGAGAATGATACTCACCTGATAAATTTGACTTCCGGCTATCTGGTATGCAGTGGGTAACAAAACTTGAGGCTGGCCTGGGGAGCCACCAGGACGATACATCATATCTAAAACATTATTTCATTATGTAGATATGCCAGTTTTTAAAAAAATACACAAAAAGTACTTATCATATACAGTTAAAATTGTTACAGAAGAACATTGGGGTAGAAGGGTAGAGATATAGTTCAGCGCTCTCTTTTTCTAAGAAATGCAGTTTAGTAGAAAGCAGAAGAATTACTTAGAACATCCTCATCACAATCATGTTTTATGACCAGTTTCCCTTAATTCATTGAGCAAATGCTTAGATGGTCCCCTTGTTTTCCTTTGAATTGTCAATGTACCTTCATTGTGCACATATTTTAACAAGTTCACTTTTGCTAGTTGAAGCTTGAGCATGTGTTTAATTTTGTCAAGAATTATATGAAATCAAATTTGTCCATTTGCTGATGTAGATAGATTTGTTTGTTTCTTTTTTATTCAGGAGCAAAAGTGGCCATTTCTGAAATGTGTATCACATTTGTTGATCCCTTTAATCAAATTCAGCTACATACAATTAAAGAGTGGGTAAGATATTCTGGAAAAAAGATATTGCGCACAGATTCTTCTCTTCCCCCATACATCACACAGTTTTTACCATTTTTGACAATAAAATCAAATACGATTTTAAGATAAGCATTTAAGGGAAGTTGGAAGGGGAGTTCAATCTTTAAAATATTGATTTTTAATTTTTACTTCTAGCATTCTCACATAATAAGGAGGAAATCTTGTAATGCAACAGCAAAAACGGAAAATTTTCAACTGTTCTTTCTTTGTCCGAAAAACCAATTATTTCAGAAGAAATATTTTATTTGTTTTGGTGTCTCATTGTTTTTTCTAAATTAATGCTAGAAAACAACTGGATTTGAAGTCTCATTTCACCATCATAAATTACAAATTTTAAAAAATTCTCAGCAAAAAAAAAATTGAGTCACAATTTTTTGCTGGGCTATTTTCTTTTGAATAATAATATCTAATTATAAAACCCTCTCAAAATTTTCCCTAAATTCTAACAATTCTTGTACAAACTCCCAGATTTTCTGGAACAATGCAATTTCCTGATTTTTCTCGGTTTTTCAGCAACCCTGAAATTACTTAATCAGAACAGAGAAATATTTAGTGAAAAATAAAACTTCGATGTTCATGTTACTCACATTACGTGTACTTACATATTGCATGTATGAAATGTCTGCAAGATATAATTTAATGAACAATTACTTATAAAAAATAATATTCGAAAATATTGTGAATCAGAGAAAAAATAAAAATTAGGATGTTCAATCTCACACCATTACTGGAAATATATGGAAATGCGCCAAATTGATGATTGTGAGTAAAGTGATGAGTCAACAGCTGTATTCAAGAAAACTTCGAATTCCTGCTGCGTTTCAAAATGCAATCTATTGAACTTTCCATTATATGATGAAGTAATTTAAATCATGATAAAATGACAAAATATTTATGGAAAAATAAGAAATTTAAGGAAGAATTACGTACTTTAATTAACAGTATTATGGCAGTCAAACTCTGCATCATTGACATCAACAAATATTGATCTCTTAACAAATTAAGATCTGCTAATAACAATATCTATAAATGTTCCAACAATAACCGATTAAAAATTACTCAAAGACAAGGTGAAATTAACTCAACATGTTTCACCCTTGCCACTACCTTTGTGTGAACAAAGTAAATAGTTCCATTTGAAACAAGATCAATGAACCGAACAAGTTTGTACAGGTGGCAACACCAGTTAAGCATCATAAAGATGATATAATGCAAAACTGTATTGGAGAAGAGAGGGAGCAAGAGGATAATATTCATAAATTAATACAGAGGATAATATCTCAGATTCTTCCATAATTGAAGTAATCTGGTGGTGCCACAACCGCAGATACTTTCTCACATTATCTCTAACTTAGGGAATTTTCAAAAATTTCCAAAGTAGGGTTACCACCTTCTGGAAGCCCGTGATCCGAAGATTCACATTGGTATAAGGAGAAGGGGGGGATAAAATTAAGTTATAATAAATGTATAATTTTTAAAATATACTGTCAATTATATATTCTGAGATACACACTTTTTATACTGTTTTTACATTATATTAATAAATTATAGTTTCCTAGCAACGAAATTTTTAAATAAACTGTATTAAATTCAAATTACATGAAAACTATGTTTAAAAAAATGTAATGATTTTATTTAGAGAATTTTCTTGGAACCAATCTGTAACAATTTTAGAACAGATTTAAGAAAAAATATCAATCATCCTTTACCACCTATTGCTAAATCGGGGGGGAGGAAACAATTAAGAGCCTGTTGAGAAATAAGTTTAAAAAGAGCCTACATTTCACGCAAAATTACTCTTAAGACTACTCATTTTCGAAAAATCATACACAACTATTTCACGATGTGTAGTTAAGGATAATTTTATTAAGGAAAACAATCTATCTTTAATATTGTATGCATAGGAAAACGGCGAAATTTTTATAAGCTTCCTTTACGATATTCGAGAAAAAAGTTATTTCAAAATATTAGGAATAGTTTTTGAAAAGTTTGAAATTGTTGAGGCTTCATGTAAGCCTGAAAATGCAAAATGTTCGTTTCAAATTCGCAGGTCCTGAAGTTCGTTCAGATCGATCAGGGACTGCCAATTTTATAGTTAGTTAGACACGTTGACCACGGGCAGACGTTTTGCCGTCAATTTTTCGGTATCCCACACAACGTGGAGAGTTTCTACAAGAGTTAGAGAAAGTAATTTACATGTAGGCTTACAATTTATCAGTTTTTTTCGTTCTCAAGGCCCCAAAATGAGTTTTTCTGCACCAAAAAAAAAAAAAGGCTGATTTCTGCTGCAGCATTAACAAGACTTTCTCTTTACTACAAAAGTCTGTAATAAGGTGAGAAAAAGAAAATTCTTTCGAATCATTTTATATTTTTGTATATAATATTTTTATATCTTTCAAAAGGTTTTGACGTCATTGATCATAACATTTTTACCTTCAAAATTATCTTTGTATGGAATCCGTGTTATTGCTCTAGATTGGTTACGTTTGTACTGTACCTTGAACAACAATATTAGAGAGTAGAAATACCTTTCTGGAATAATGTAACATAATTTACACACCTTTTCAATTCATTGCCACTTGCACATGGGAGTCCCGCAGGGATCGATTTTAGGCCCTATTATCTTCCTACTATATGTAAATGATATGCCCTCGATGCGAAACGGAAGAACACGATACGAATATGCTTTGCAATAAAGAAACTGAAAATAGTACAATATGAAATTTTCAAATTGGTTGGATAATAACAAATTAATACTAAATGAAAAGAAAATATTTTTAAATGCAGTTTTCCATTTCAAATAAATCTGTACACCATAGAAAATGAGTGGTGTGTCATTGATGGTAACAAAATTTTTATGTCTCTAAATTCAAACTCAAATGGAACCTCTATTTACATGCATTGAACATAAATTTAAGATAATGCTACGCATTCAGAATGCTTTCAAATTCAGTCAGCCATCATACTGCTTGTTGTGTATATTTCGCGAATGTTAATTCCCGCCTGAGATATGACAATATTTTGTGGAAGTACATTTAGTAGCTCCCAGACTTAAATAACTGGAGGTGCTAAGACAGCACGCACTTCCTCACTCATATCTTCACACAAAATTACTCTAAGAGTACTCAAATTTTCGAAAAATTGTACATGACCTTATTTCAAAATCTATCTTCAAGGAACAGATTTCATTAAGGGAAAAAAATTCTATCTTCAATATTTTACTCGTACGAAGATTTTTTTTTGGTGGGTGGGTGGGTGGGGGGGGGGACATCAGCCAGATCAATAACAGAATATCAATTTTGGAGTAAATAGAATGAACAGTTTAGCCGCAAGCGTTGTTCACGGACGGACGGACGGACGGACGGACGGACGTTTCGTCATTCAATTTTCGCTATCAAAGACTCACAAAACGGATTCTGGCGACATGACTTGTTAGGGGATTTTTTTTCTAAATTTAGCACCAGGATTTATCCACTTTCTCGTTACCAGAGCCCTATTCTGTACCGAGAAAGTAAAAAAGAATTGTATGAATAATATGTATATCTCACCCGCGTGATGCTTGAAGCCTTTCTATTAATCTAGGAAATTTACTATTACCGAGTCTCATAATTTATGAATCGGTGATTTTTGTCACTCTCACGGGAGGGAATATATTTTCAGCAAACACCGATGTCTATAACTATAACATCCGATGTAATCATATTCATCAAGTGACAGTATAAACAGTTCATAACAAAAAACCCACACACAATACATGTACATTATTTTACAACACTTGCCAGATGAGAATGAATTCCGATGCAAAAATTTTAACTGTTTCTACACAATTAGAGATTTAAAGTGTTTCTACACAATTAGAGACTATACCGAGCATCAAAATGGAAAGTATAGTTAATTTTTAACAATATTTAATACTTTTTAACATTTAGACTATATAATTCTAAATAACCTGTAACAAATACGGTACCTCAGCTTCTGGTCAATGACCTCCCATCTCGATCAGGTTTTTGTCCTGTTTCCCTGTTCCTTTGAGCAAATGCTGAAATGGCCCCATGTTTTGCTCCTGGGCCTAAATCGGGCTTCATTATCTGTGCACGTCTTCTAGAATTCAGTGGGAAATATAGTTATTCAATTTATTGTTCTCTATCAGGCAGGTCGTATTATTCCTTCACGAAGTACATGAAGAATAAGAGCCCAAATCTATTTAATTACATCTGAGAGAATGTTTTGTTAGCAATTCTTGCCAAAAACGCTCATTTCTTTCTGTATTCAGAATTCAACTTGTATATGGCTTAGGGTAGGGTTCCCAGAATGAAGAAAATGTGCACACAAAACACTTTTCCTCCTAGCACGTCAGTTTTTAATGTAAAATAAAGAAATCACAGATCAGTATTGCTATTCTGATTTGAATAATGTGGTTTCAAAAATGAGGGTTCATATTCAACTTATGATAAGTTTTTGACATCCCTTACATAGTGCCTTAAAGCCACACTTCGATGGACTTTACCAGCAGATGTCTGGTAAACTTTATTTAAAATTTTTCGCTAGTTACTTCCGTAACATTAGTAACATATAATTGGACAATTTTGATTTTAAGATTATATATAACATGCAAATACAAAAAGGAATATCCGTATCAGCATCCCTAACCATATTAGATGTGCAATTTTTTTATACTCCATGATTATCAATGTCGTATTTCGTACTTTTTTCTAAAAATTTTTTTACTGCATAAGGAAATTAAGAAACCTTAATTGTCTACACATAAGGTGACCAGACCTTAAAAAAATGGTCATTGTGACATTTTCTTGACTGAAAAGTCGCATACTATTACCAGCCTCCATATTGATATGGAAAATGTCAAAAAAGAACTGAAAAATGGAGGAAAATGTCAAAAAAACATTAGGCCTGGCACACACGTTACGATATACCTGTGCAGGCTAGAGTAAACCGGAAGATTTTAACTCGGTCGAGCAAGCTAACAAAACGACGCAATCGCTTTGTCGGTTTGTTAGTGGCCATGAGGTGTAAAAAGAAGCAAAAATGCAAAGCCTGGAGTAAAGATTGAATTACGAAGATAAATACACTCATACAATATTACTAAAGAGTTAAGTTCATATCCTACAGATAACCGTAATTATTTGCGGATGAATTAAGTCTACCAAAACTGTTGTCACTAGTAACTCTCCTAATACAAAATAAACAGTTATGAGAACTACTTTCTTTCCATGAGAGACTGACAGCTACTTGAAGGTTTCTAGTAACGGGTCAATTGTACGAATGTCATGTATTTTAATATGTCACCCCTTGGCAACGACCTCTTGGCAAAATAATTCCGGAGATATGTGAAGCCATCTACAATATGCTGAAAGAAATGTATTGTAGGCGGAGTCACTAGTTAACACTTTTGTACACGTAAATACAAGGACGCCCGACACTTTCTACTCAAGGAACTAGACACAACTAACGTAAAAAGGGTACAGGGACTGTCACATATGCTCAAGTCTACACGCCTGCACAGATAGAAAGATTTGAAATTCTAATCTTCTCCAGTCGCCTGCGCAGGTCGCTATATACCTGTGCAGTTTGGTCTGCAGCGGCTGACACACACGCTCCGGTTTACTGGTACACGTAAACCAGACCGGTACAACAGTGGGTGTGCAGGACCTTAGAATGGAACACTACACAACGCAGAAGAAAAAAAAAACTCGTTTGTTTCATTTGCACTTTTATTCATTATAAAGTTGGCCCATCTCTCAATATTGCTTCATACAGAAACACTCAAAAGCATACGGTTCGGATAATTGAATTTTTCGGTAACGATAGGGATAGCGACAAAGCCCATAAAAGCTCAAATGACGCGATAGTTCATTTTCACCTTCCTAGAACCATCTCTGAATCTCTCCCTTCTCGATTCCAAAAATCTACGGAACACTTGTTACGTGGTACATGAGCGTATGTTCTACTCGCGCTTACTTTTTTATAAACTAATGCAAACGTAAAGAAACACATTATGATAAATTTCTGAACCTCCGTGACTTTACGGAGCGTAGAAAACGAATCCGGCTAACGGTAACGGCGCCATTTTGGAGTTCAGTTTTCCTTTAATAATAAATAAAAAAAGATGCGGCTAATGCGGAACGTCTGGTTACCTCTCTACACACAAACGGCGAAAATAAGACATACAGTCGATTCCGGTTATAATGAACTCTGATATAGTGAACCCTCAACTATAGTCTGACTACGCAACGTAAGTCACTGGTACCGTTTCACTTACATTACAAACAAGCAATAAAAGATTTGGTTATAATGAACCTGAACCTCTGCTATAGTGAACGTAGGAAATACGTCCTGGAAATTAATATATCGTTTGAGTGTCAAAAATTCCAATACTGGGCTGGTTAAAAAACCCCGTCGGCCAAAGGTCATAATTGAAGAAGTCTCCCCTGAGGTGAAGGTAGCGGACCCGGAATGGGGACCTTACTGATGACCTTACGCCACTCAGTTTCACTGCGGAAACGAATGCTGTGTCCTGCGTGGGCTAAAAATGGCGGTGGCGACGCGTGATTTATTCCTTCAGTTTCAAGTTTGGTGTTATTTGATTTTCCGCGGGACAAAGCGCGTTGAGTCCAACGTAGGCGACAGAGAGCACCCTACTGCCACAACCTGGCGCTATCCGCCGTACCGCGCGGAAAATTCATCTGTTTCATTAGCCGCTTACGTCGACCCGCTATCGAAAACATTTCGTATGTATTCGTATGTGTTCGTATTAGGCGAGTGAAAGGGCCCTCGAACAGTGCAACAGTGGAAGAGGCATTGAAGAGTGTCTAGACTGCATTACGATACTTAAAAGATACAACGGACAATGTAGAATCAAATATGGAGAGAGCACTTACTCGGGAGAAGGATCTAGAGAAATTATTAATGAAATATGTACGAAACAAACAATTGAAAATAATTGGTTTTAAGTATTAATAAAGACATTGAAAATTTCAGTTCGTGCTCTCATTACGATATGTTTCTTTTCACTGTTGCTGTTATCTGATGCAAGAACCACGTGTCTGCCGTCCGAGTTTGTGGCAACATCTCTCTACCCCCCTCTAGATGTCAAGTAGGCAGAAATATTATTCGGCGGGTCAGAGCGAAATAAAGCGTGGTATTCATGCACGCGCGAAAATTATGTAAAGAAGGGTAATTTGAATACTCCCAGAGCAGGTAACACGGATATTTTCTTGAAATACTTAATGTTGGAAAGCAGATTCTAATACCTGTGTGCTAACACCCATCATGTTCATTTCAGAAATTACTCTTGCACGAACCAGGAGGCGGTCCTCGCCAAAGAATTTTAGCTCTCCTACCCAACAAGCCATTTCGACGCCTTAACATTAATATTTTGCTCTTAATCTAAGTAACTTGCAGATGATATAACAATGTGGGATCTGCTTCCATCTTCCCTGCCAAATATTTATCAATAAGTTCATGATTTTTAGAGGCTTCCTACGTTTCGTTACGACTTCGAGAACCCTCAATCGTCTGAGGAAGGCAAAGGAAGGTCGCGGACAAGGTAAACAGCTCACTAAGAGTTCGCGGGCACTACGTCCAGGGCAATTGGTGCGAGATTCAACAGTGATGCAAATTGCTCCGGAGTGGCGGTATGTCATCAGATACCTGGCCTAATATAGTATTTTGCATCAGTCAGTTGACAGTTATTGCCTTTAGACAGATTAATTCCCATTTCATCCACTCAAGCGAAGATTATTTTGTGTTTCTAGTCGTGGCAACTGCTATTGTCATATAGTCCAGGAAGCGTAGTGGATGTTTTATCATGAGAGGTGACGTCTTCCCAAGCTGGATGGCGAGATCCGGCGCCGACCTACACGTCGACTTGCGGGATTTTCCCCATTCAGCTCACCCGCGGGACACTGTCCCCGCCTGGACAAGTTCTAAGCTCGCGACTGGTCTCGCCGACTTGTGTGGTAGTGAAAGGGATGTGTGTATGTAAGAAAGAAGTGAGGATAACAAAGGAATGATCGAGCATGGCCTGTTTAGGGTACTGCTCCAGCACTCGCTTGGTGTTGATACAAACCACACAAGGACCGATCAGAGCAGCTGCCCATCAGAATTCTCACCAGATAGGGTGAATTCGACCTAGTCATCCAGCTGGTGTTAAAAATTCTGCCACCGGCAAGATTCGAAATGTAGGACCTCCAGGTCAGTAGCAAAGAAGTGACATTAATTGATGCCCTGACACACCTTACCCGGTACAACAGCAAAGAAATTATACATTAAAATTTAATACATCATTCAAATTATCAAATGAAGGTAAAATTAAACATTTTGAATAGAAACTTTATTTCGGGATCGCATTACTTAAAAGGTGCGATAACTGCATAACTTCCTACGTTTAGGTACGGTCTTGCCTTTAACAGTGCTGTCGGTCTATTGGAGTTAATTTATTCCACATTATTGCTTAGTACAACAAATAAGATTTCATAAAATGTAACAAAATTAAAACAAAGAATCCACTATTCAAACATATTCCTGTCGCAAGACAAGATTTAGATAGAAAAACATGAAATAAAGTAGCCGAATTAGTAACGAATGTAAACCTAATTCAAAACATACTGTTTGATAAAAAACGAACGAACATACTTTCGTGACGCAAGCATTTTTTGGTAATAAATTCAAACGCGCTATGTACTTTGCTTCCCTGCTACAGTTAGGTCTTTCTGGATTTGGAGAGGAATGCTGGGTTGAGTCGGAAAATTGCCCGCACTCGCAGGAGCGTCTATTTCCCTGGCGGGGAATTATATCGTGCGGGTGCAGTTCGACATGCCTGAAGTGAAGATAACTATTAGCCCCTCAAATACTTTGTCTGCATGTATTTATTAATCAGAACACGTAAACGGTGCGTCATTAATTCATGCACATGTGGCCCCGGTGTAGCATGTCTACAACGTCTAATGTATAATTAACATAGATGAGCCTACAGAGAGGGGCGTGTCCCTCCTGAAGGGAGCCCGATAGCGCCACGTAATGAAACATTTCCATAAATGATTAATCTCCCATAGCCTCTTTACTTAAGCTGACAATTCGGGGAACTGAGACACGATTTTTAGGGAATAGGCTCTCGAAACCGTGTTTTTTTTTTTTTTTTTTTTTTTGGCGTCTTTCAAATTGGCGCAACGCGTCTCCAAACCTCTTTAAGGGGCGTTGAGCGCTTTGCGCTGGGGAGTAATCCTCCATTAACTTGCGCGTGAGTAATCCCCCATTACCTTTAAGTCACGTCACGTCGCAGTCAGTTGTCAAGAGGACCGCCACGTAGCATCTCCGCGTACGCGCTCCTGCGTCACTACCCAGCGGCCAGAATTGCAATATTTATTATTGTATCATTAAAGTTATAATTTCGTTCTTCATAGACATTTGATTAATTTCCTAGTAAAATGTCATATGTAAAGTTTAATAGAAAAAAGGCCGCCAGAGCAGCCCGAAAATGGTTGCTCCCCATCTCTGCTTCAGGCTTTGCACGCCTGTGAAAGAGTATCAGCCAGTCAAAGAGATTAACCACTTTTCTGAGCAATTTTTCATAATTACTGGAGCGATTTCGCCCGAAACAAATTCTCTTAAAAATCAACAAAAACTTTGCCCCGCCGTTATGGATAATCACTAATATGGATTAGTGTTACAAAGTAGGCGCCAAGGCTCCATATTTCCGGGTAAGCTATTAACAATTTATTTTTGAATTACCGAACGCATTTCAGGCCAACATTTTTTGACGAACAGTTTTCACTTTCTCGACTACTGCTTACGCAGTATAGAAAATATTGTAATGCGGTATACTCTACTTGTGATACAATATAGAGAATATTCTAATCGGCCAATTTGACAAAATTCCTTATTGTCGGGCCCTGGTAAAGAAAAGTGAATAAAACTTTATCCTAGATGTAAATTATATCCCCGAACACGTTCTGAAGTCAGAAACTACGTCTGGTAGGTCCTTGTTACCGAAAAATCAATTTATGGCAAAAGGTCTGTGCGTCTGAACGGTAGCGCTAAAACGTAAGTAGGATTTTCACCAAAATTGATATTCCGCGTTGAACAGACCATATTTAAACATTTTGAACAGTTACTTTCTCAAAAAGTCTACAATTTTTTTCTTTAATTTCGTTTCCTCGTATGTAGCAAAGAACAGTAATAAATATGGTGCTAATCTCCTTGTAGGCGAACTGTTTTAAAAAATTGCTAAAAAAATAGAAATCGTGAATTCTAATATCCCAAGCTTCGTTTGACCCGCTGTGAGGTCGCAAAATGGAAACAAGGAGTTTTCAAATTCTTCTCATTGTTGGCTGTCGTGATATGATGTAGATATCATTACATGAATGGAAATAGGTCTCAAAGGTAATACAGTTTACCTTGAACAAATACACTTCGTTTATTTCAAAACTTTTTGAAGGCTGATTACGGTATTAAAAATTGGAAGATCACTTCGATGTAATCAAGACAAGTGTCTGAGAAATTATTCTCGTTTATCTGTACGATGTGGTGTAAATATAGTAACACCTAATTTTCAATTTAATACCTTATTTCACGTGGCGAGACTCAGGCCATTAGGCTGATCTCTTCCGTTTGACCACGCAAATTTAGCTACGCACCTTTCACCATCTGTCGAAGAAAGAAGGTATCGCTCGGGCAACGAAACTAGCAATTTAACTTCAACCCAAGAGGCTTCTTTAAGGTTTGGGGATCTAAGTAAGAGTAAATCTACCAGCTTCTCTTCCATTCCGAAGTAAGGTATCGATTTTGACGCCCTTAAAAATCCATGGTTTCGATCGAGTTTGAACGCGCTAACTTCGGTATAACAGCCCGATACGCTAATTGTTATAGCGAAACTACAGAATTTGTTTCATTTGTAACAATAAGAAATGACTACTGTTCCTGACTTGTTCCTACTGTCCATGACTCCACTACATGCGCTTAGTTTACAAATGGACAATTTCACGTTATAGCTGAGGTGTTACCAGGGAATGTATTTCAATATTTTCGTAATCGATTCCATTAATGCAAGAATATATATATGTCGTATACGAAAGGTTCGAAGGCACATATTAAGCTTTCTCTGCGTTTCACAGATATATATATATATATATATATATATATATATATATATATATATATATATATATATATATAGAGAGAGAGAGAGAGAGAGA